>JALIZH010019784.1:0-15090 GCA_030522465.1 Rhipicephalus appendiculatus | reverse complement strand
AACGGCCTGACCGAGCGTCTAAATAAGACCATCGCCGACATGCTGGCCATGTACGTCGACGTCGAACACAAGACGTGGGACGCCATCCTTCCGTACGTGACCTTCGCATACAACACGGCCGTGCAGGAGACGACACAGATGGCGCCATACAAGTTGGTCTACGGTAGGAACCCGGCAACGACGCTCGACGCCATGCTGCCCAACGTCGCCGACGAAGAAAACCTCGACGTCACCGTCTACCTTCAGCGCGCTGAAGAAGCCCGACAACTCGCCCGCCTGCGCATCAAGAATCAGCAGACGACCGACAGTCGCCGTTACAATCTTCGACGACGCTTCGTGGAATACCAGGCCGGCGACCGCGTTTGGGTGTGGACACCGATACGCCGACGTGGACTTAGTGAAAAACTCCTTCGGCGATACTTCGGGCCGTACAAGGTGCTTCGACGTCTCGGTGCTCTGGACTACGAGGTCGTCCCGGACGGCATAACGAACTCTCAACGGCGCCGTGCACGACCTGAAGTCGTCCATGTCGTGCGCCTCAAGCCGTATTACGCGCGTTAGCAAACCTGAGGACTGCACTTATTGCTTAATTATTGTACTTTCTTTCTTTATTGTTGTGATTTATTATTGCATGCATTTTCTCCCGTATTCTGTTTTAAGCATCGGGACGATGCCTTTTCAGAGGGGGGACATTGCCACGCGCTATTCTTATTTTCACTTTTTGTTGTATTCGGTTTTCGCCCACAAAGACCGTCAGCAAAGCTCAGCTCAAACCGCGCCTTATTGTTCTGGAACCTTCGCGATTATTGTAGATCGTTCTGTTAAGATTGCGCGCAAGACGCGACCACTCGAGATTATTCCAGAGCTTGCGCGATGACGAGTGATAAGGCTAGAATGTTCGACGCGTGATGCATAAAAGCCGGCGCGCTCCAACGATGTTCAGTTTTGATCGACGGCCGACGCTCTGTTCGCCGCTCTCAGTGCCAGCGTGTATTGCTGTAGTCTGACCTTCAGTTGCCCGGCCACAAGTTCGGCCAAAATAAAGAGTTTCTTCTTTAACTCGCCGACTGTTGCCTTCGTCGACGTCACGACCACGTGACAATATGTTAATCAGGAAGCTGTATGAATAACATGTTGCAGAAGCCCAGCCAACCGTTAGGATCAAAAGATTCTTCACACCTGTCATAACATTGTAGCTCGTGCGGTTGCGCGCCATTTTTGGAGATACTACTGTTTTATCAATACACCTTTGTTCAAACCACCAGAAAACTAACAGAGGGCTTTCATATTACACTGTAAAAAAATTTTGTCAAAATGACGAGAAATTTCCCTGGAAGCTCTATTTCCAAGCATCTGAACGTCAAAATGATGGCAGGCCGTCATTTTCAAATGATGGCACTATTTGATCATTTTGATGTCTTTCCCGCCAATTCAAAATACAAGCAAACCGTCAAATTGATAACATTTAACCGTCAAAAAAACTGAAGGTCGTCATTTGCAAATGACCGTGTTCTTTCATTTTGACGTTCTTTTCGTGAACTCAAAACACAATTGAACTGTCAGATTGATAACATTTCACCGTCAAAATGACGGCAAGCTGTCAACTTCAGATGACGGTGATTAGTGCCATTTAACGCCTTTTTGTAAATTAAAGCTATTATAAGACCATCATTGTAGCATTTTCACTGCAAGGGGACAGCAGGCTCTCAACATCAAATGCAACTGCATTGTCGGTATGATGGCCCAAGAGAACAAGTGTATTCTGTGTCAGTGGGAACTGTAGTTTGGTCTACCGCACCATGCGACTGTCACTCGACATGGGTAGTACCTCATAAAATATGCAACGAGAGTTTTTGTCAATACTTCCACACTTATTCTTCAAAATGCTTTGAGAAGGCTGAGCACCCTTGGTGCTATTCCGCCGCCTCTGCCTTTACCACGCCCTTTGGTCGGCTTGATCTGCCCAATGAACCTGGAAACAAAAAGAGAATGACAGAATAAATCCATGCTCCATGAACCAAGTCAAATTCAGACGCAATTGCTCAAAATGTCAAAACAGCCCCAATTGGGATCGCCTAGCAGATCCTGCAACCTAACAACACCAGGAGCTTAAAGGCTCACAAAAGTGGGAAACCCCCTCTGGCTTCCCACTTTTTCTCCGGATGCCAAAGCCAAGGTCACAGCAAGAGCTCAAGGGGTGGCCCGCAGCGTCAACGAGGGCCATCTGGCAGGGTCAGAGAACTCGTCACTCTCAGTACCAATAATAATGTTTTTAAGACCGACTAACAGTAAAAGTCGCCAGGTTTCACAGCTTACTGCAACATGTTGCATTTTCACTTAATTCTTGATTTCTTTTCTCTAAAGGTCGGTAGCTGTAAAAATAGTGCACACATTATGCTGATATTAGTGCTTGTCCCATCGGGTTCTTCGTCCTGGCCTTTTTCTTGCAAAAACCAAATAAACGAAGCTGTGTATAACAACCAGAAGCACTATCTAGCTGTGCTGAAAAGGCACCTAGACAAGTTTGGACATTTTAAACTGTGAGGCTTGGCATGTTTATCACCTGACGACCATGATACCGGAAGAGCCGTACAAGTCTGAGTTCTGAAGCAGGTATAATTTCGAATCAAACTTGAAACCTTCTGGTTTTCTTGATCAGTGGCGTAAATCTAGAAAAATCACAAGGGGGACACAAATCAGACCGTGGCAGCCATTTTGTTTTTCAAATGTGGGTAGTATTTTTATTCACATGAGAATTAAATCATTCTTTGAAATAAAATTTAGAAAATGATCATGGGATCCGAGCTCGACTAAATGAATTGTTCTTTTCAGTCTGCTTTGAACAGGTCGAGCTGCTTTTGCGATGCCCATAGTCCCACACAGCTGAGGGGTATTGGACAAAGGTTCACACTAAAGAATAATCAGCCATTTAAAAAAAGTTGAATGCGCTCAATTTAACTGTCAGGTAACTCAAATGTATGACGTTCTAAAGCTAAATCTCAAGAGGGGACACTTGCAAGGGGTGTCCCCCCCCAACCTGAACACAAGGGGGGGTACGGGACCCCCCTGAGCCCCGCATGATTTACGCCAATGCTCTTGATGCTTAAATTCCTCGTCACCAGAGGCTGCAATCATGCAGGATCATAGGATCATGCAAGGTCATGTTCTCAATGCACTAATTGAGCACATTTTTTTTCAAATACATTTGATATGGTTGCCAAAATGGCTGGGAAATTTGGCTTAGAATGACCCAGGTGTTAGAGTCAGGTAAACGCATAACATACTACATAACACCTGTCAGTGGAAAAAAAAATTTATAGACAGGCATTGCACAAGAAATAAAAAAGAAATCAATGTTCAGCACCAACAAACTATCTCATGCTTCTTTAAAGAAACTTCTTTATAAGGAAATAAGAAAGCAGAACTGTAGTGCAAGTTTTCTGCAATGGGCACATTATCACAAATCACTCATACATTAACTGAATGAGCGACTGAAAAGCAGACTTGCCTTCTTCAAGGCTGCAGCCTTGAAGAAGACAAGTTTACTTGTCAGAACGTGTGCTCCAGCGACACCCCCACGGTGTTTCGCGTTGTAATAAAAGTTTATTCATCATGTTCACAAATTCTTCATCTCTTCAAGCTTCCATCTTCCCATGAACTTCTGCCCTTTTTTTTTGATAACTACAAGATAAACTACACAAGTCATGTTTTGAGCAAAAGATTTATGTATGACATACACACCTATGGCAGCAAGACGAGGTGTTGCTGGCAATCCTTCCAGGCTCCTATCAGCTGCATGCTGGGAATTCACAAGCCACAAAAATTAGACTCGGGAGAAACATCATAAGGACCAGACATACCAATATAAATCATACATCATAACCAAACTTCCAAGGGCATAGCTGTTAACAAGGCACATTCTACAACTTCCGCATCGCATCATTTAGCACAAGCGGCTGAAAATACAGTTCATATTACAAGCCTCCACATTGTTGAAGGGGAGGAAATATACCGACCAAATAAAAGATTAAAAGAAGACGATGTTTTGGCTTCCACATGAAAGCCTTGTTCACAATGAGGCCAAACGAATGTCGCTGTGGTGCGCGTGGAGAGTTGGCCTGCACATTAAATTTGAGGTATTAGTTCAAAAGACCCCATTTAGGATATGGTCTTTCTTTACAAATGACACAGACGTGTCCTCAGAAATGTCATAACATGTACACAAAAATATTTTCGAGATATTGAATACATACTTCGCTTCGCAGAGTGTCAAAGTTGCAGTGGTATCCGCGGCCAAATATGCTCGAGGTTGACACGTGTACATCAGGTTTGTGTTGACCCTTCAGACGTGGCCTGTGTACCAGTGACGATTGGAGCTATCAGCAGTCAGCCAATCATATCAATTTGACAGTTGCATGCAGTAACTTTCACACTAACTTGCAAGCACTTCGCACATCCCTTAGCCTCCTCCTCCTCACCCTGCTGAGCTTTAAATCCTTGCATATGTCGATAACGCTGCAATTTACTCCAGTTTGTCAATTTTTACGGAGTGATATATGATGATGATGACCTCTTGCTGATGGCGCTCACCCACAAAGATGCTCGTTTGATAGGCGATACTGTTAAATTTTCTTTGAAATACAAAGTCAGTGCACGCGCGTGAATGCTTTTGGTGGAATGCATCTCAACATAAACCCCCCATCTTGGTATTTTTCCATAATGCCTCTGCACTCCCGTTTGCAGGTTACAAGGTCACTTTCGATTGCGATTCGCGAATCGGGATAGAGCTCCCCCGATCGCCATCGAACACCAACATCTGCATTTTTTGCCGGGAAGCGATCGAGAAACTGAAAGTAAGCGATTGCGCAAAAGATTCAGTTTTAAGCCACAGAACAAGACACACACACACAAAACAACGAATTATAGTTGACGTATAATTTCACGAATAGATTATGCAAGTCCTCAAAGTTGCAGATGACCATCATCGGCATATAGCGAACGAACAGATGAAAAGGAAAAAAGACTAGTCCTATAATAATTGAAGCGCCTATTGAGCATATTCATTAGGCGCTTTGAACGTACTCAGCCGTACATAGCGTGCTAGAGCTCGATCACTCGGTCCTTGCACCGTTAACCACTTTCAGTCGCGATCGAAATTGCACGAAAAGTACCCTCTCCGCAATAAACGCGCGCCAGTGGTCCTCGTACGCTCGCGTGTCTTTTTTTTCCCAGGAACAGGATTTTTTTTTATCAGACTAGATGCAACCTGACGCCTGAAAATCACTGCAGGCGGTTCAGCCTCGGCGCGAAAGCATCTGTCAAAACGGCGGTATCGGGCCCACTCCAACGGTGCATGCACATCGCTCGAATGCATACTGCAAAAAGGAGAATTCGCACAGACGCGCGAAAGGAGTCATCTCCACAACGCGCGAAAAGTAGTGCTTACTTCTTTGCTACTCGCAAACGAAGTGCCTTGTTAAACCGTGCCCAGCCGAAGCATTTAAACAGACGAAAGTGGTATATAAGCAGTACACTCACATTTACCCGTGCACTTTAGTTGAGGCTGCAGCTCCAAGCACACACGCGCGTTACAGAGGCGCTCATGTCTTTCCAGTAAGCCACGCAAAAAATAAGACAAAATGGCGCCCCAAGCAGCAGGCTCGCTAAATCGACGAGAAGGAAGCACGCACAAAGATGAAACACGTTGTATTGTACCGGCCAGTTTGTTCTAATAACGTTGTTACCGGCTCCCTCGGCTTTCCCTCTCTCTCGCGCGGCGTCGCTGGCTGCGACGCCGCGCCAGAGAGAGGGAAAGAGAGAGGCGGCGAGAGAGAGAGACGTGTCACGTGACGTACGGTAGCCAACCGAAGCGCGCAGGAAGTTTCCCTCTTTTTCTTTTCTGCTCATTGACAGCAGAGGTATTTCCCCTTTGACGCTGACCGATCGTCAAAATAGATAGAGAGACCACCGTCACCCGATCGTCAAAATAAATAGAGAGACCGCTGTTAAAATGATGGCTCGTTTTAACAGTGTAGTAGATGTAGGGGAAAATGCGGAAGCGCCCCTTCCACCATATTAAGAGTAGCATAATTTTGCTATCTCGTCCGCAGTTTATGTATATATATATATATATATATATATATATATATATATATATATATATATATATATATATATATATATATATATATATATATATATATAAACGGTCAAGTAGACACGCGTACGAAGCGATTTATTGACGTTTCAGCCGTGGGTCCGGCCTTCATCGGAATACATTGCATGGTATGAGTGCAGTTTATATACATGTGCATATCAATGTGATGAAGATATGAAATTGACATGAAAAGAGATATATGGGTGAACAAGAATGCATATCACTCGCTGTGGAGAGCGCCTGATACGCGTGTAAAAGCATTGCACTTAGCGAGCACGTGATTTAAGAACGCGTAACTGACATGTAGCATGAGAACGTAAAGCGTGACATAAAGTACGACCGGTGATAGCAAGGTGAAAAAAGAAAAGGTATTTTAAATGTAACAAAATAAGAACAAAAGAGCGCTATACAAAAGACGTTGTTAAGTAGGTGCTACGTAACCAACCAATCTAAACGATATATTGCGAGTTGCTAGTCAAAGAAGGGAAACTAAACAAGGTGATACGGGTTACACAGATAGTCAACTCAATCTTCCTACGTTTTCATTCATACCCGACGCGACGGTGTCAAACTTATAGATGAGGAAGGATTCACGGGCTTCTCTATCATAATTTGTGCGGAAAGCAGATTCGAGTAATGTGACTTTTAGTTTTTCAAAAGAGTGGTTTGGGAGGTGCACGTGTCTTGAGATGGGCAGGTTCGGCAAGGTGTTAGCATGAGATTTGTGATTGTTGAAACGCAGTCTAAAAGGTCCTTCTGTTTCCCAATGTACTGTTTCTTGCATAGCCCGCATTCGATCATGTATATTACGTTCTTAGTGTCGCAGTCGAAATTGCCTTTGATTTTTAAAGAAAAGTTAGAAGCTGTACTAGTGACTTGTCGCGATGTGCGCATGTACGGGCATACTTTGCATCGCGGTTTTCGGCAAGGGTGGCATCCGATCGTATCAGGACAGTCTGTTTTCGATGATGACGATGAGAGTATGTCTCGAAGATTTTTAGCCTTGCGATACACTGCTTTAGGTGGTTCTACAAAAATGGTTCTCAGGCGTTCGCTTTGCATTAAAATATTATGGTGCTTCCTTAGCACATCAGAAACACGCGGAATTGACGCAGAATGGGTGAGGACAAGGTTTGTTTGTGGTGACGGGGTTGATTTCTTAGCAGTGCACAGCAGCGTTTTACGATCATGCACATCAGCACGTTTTATTGCGTCGTCAATTAATTGTGGGGGTACTTTTGTTTGACTAGAGCGTCTTTTAGTGTTCCGCAATTTTTTTGAAATTCTGATTGTTCTGAACAGATTCTTTTAAAGCGTAAGGCCTGACTGTAAGGAATGCTAGTCTTGCAATGTTTCACGTGGCTGCTGTCAAAGTGCAAATACTGATACCGGTCTGTCGGCTTCCTGTAGAGGGCAGTGGATAGTTTATCATTTACAACTGAAACGCTGACGTCAAGGAAGTTAATAGTAGATGCAGAGTAGGTGTGGGAAAATGATATTGATGGGTGGGCATCGTTAAAGTCAGATATGAAGGAAAGTAACTCTTGTTCACCGTGTGGCCAAATAAGAAAAATATCGTCGATGTAACGTTTGTAATAGAAAGGCTTCAGCGCGCGGGCTTCAGCGCACGGGTTTGGCTTCAGCGCGCGGGTTTGACTTGACCGTTTATATTTACCCGGACCCAGAATCACTTTTTTTCGGTATATATATATATATATATATATATATATATATATATATATATATATATATATATATATATATATATATATATATATATATATATATATATATATATATATATATATATCCTTTCTGATAAGTCGTAAATGCGAGTTGGCGCCCGTGTGAATGCAAAGTACCGGTATTGCGTGATCGAACACGTGCACCTCTGTAACGCAAAGCGTCGTACCTCTGCAGTGCGTTCTTGGCATTAGCAATTTCGTCTGTATAAGAACCAGGCGCCTCACACTCAAATTCATAGAGGTTATGAAGATTTTGCTTTAGCATCTTTTGTTCTAATTTTCTGTAAAAGCCCCTCACAGATCCCATTTCTATAGCTATTGCCCGAACTTCTTGTTTGAAAAATTCCCAAGAGGCAAACAAAGGCATGTCAGCCAACAAACAGCTCCTCAGTGCTACGCGGACGCGAGCAGTGAACTCCTGGTCGCTCACAATTGAGGAGTTAAGTTTCCAGAGTGCCCACTGTGGTCTGAAGTGAGATCGAGTGTTGCTACCTATCTGCCCCACAACAATGCAGTGATCTGAGAAGGAAATAGGTTCTGTTTTGCACGACACGTCACGGGAAATAAGAGGTGCTGAAACGTAAATGCGATCAAGTCGTGTATGGGTACTTCCTTGTGCGTGTGTATACGAGGGCAGGCTATTTAGCGTTCCTATATCTACTAGTCCCGCCTTTTCAACTATAAGTGACAGCACTTCAGCACTCCTGTCACTGCGGCTAAGCCCGGTACGATCAGATGGATTACACACACAGTTGAAATCGCCCATGAGCACAATGTTACGGTCAGGATCTAAAGAGGTAGCTAAACTTTCAAACAAATCACTGCGCCGTGGTGCATCACTAAATGCATATACGTTGATTAGGCGCCATGGCAAGCCGTACAATATAAAATCACATTGTATCAACCGCCCCTCTGCGTCAACACTATATGCTACAGAATAATACGGTAAACTCTTCCTCAGAAACAAAAGGCAGCCCGCCGAAAGGCCCACAGCGTGCGACACAAACACATCAAATACAGCGAGATATGGCCGCAAGGCCCCTCTCTGTATCCACTTCACTCTCGATCTTCGTTTCTTGAACGGCGACGAAATCAAGGTGTCGGCTGAACAGCAACCGGCGGAGCTGCAGCTGTTTCTGCTTGGACCGAAGTCCACACACGTTTACCGTTGCAAAAGTGACTTTCTGAGGCAGCGCCATGGCGTCTAACTTCTTATCAGAGTTGCATACGCTGGTCTGGTGGAGAAGGGATGCGTGAAGGCTCCCCGTCACCAGTGCCCGGCCTCCTTGATCTTGAGCGTCTGCACTTTCCTGTTGGCTTTGATGGCTTGCGACGACGCGACTGTGGAGGGTAGACCGCCGAGTCACTTTCCTCGCTCGTGTCGGGGTTTGGCGATGCTGGGCGTTTACTTATGGAAGCGTCACGGGATCCTCGCGCATCGTTGGTAGTCATCTTCTCATCTGGTACTTGTACATCAGGACTACAGCCAAGGCTTTCTTTCCGAGTGCCCGCAGATTCAGATGCAAGAACCGCCTGCTTCTCACCGCTGTCTGTGACATCGACTTCTCTCGACGCTTGTTCGGATTTCCCCGCTACGGCATAGTCATTACCCTCATCTTTGTCACCAGCACAGGGCTCAGCGGCTACAGCACGTGGAAGATCCCCAGTTGCATCGAGGACTTCGGTTGCATCCATGATGTGCTCCTGCAAATCTGGCAAAGCATCGTCAGGTGGTCGCATGCGATGACGTAGTTTATTGGCGTACGTCGCCACACATTCATCAGCTGTGTGTCCAAACCGCCGACAATCGTCGCAGCGCGGTGTCCGGCAGTGTCGACGAATGTGTCCTACTCTGTTGCAACGCAGCCATAACGGTGGTCTGCCAGGAATCAGTACTAGACTTTGCAGACCGCAGACCAAGAGTAGGTGTGGAATGTCGGAAACACGGACTCCATCAGCGAGTGTCAGTACGACATCTCGATTTAGGGTACGCATCTGTTCCATCTCTGATACTCTCCAAGTTTCCGCTGAAATAGACTTGATCTTTCCGAATGACTGAAGGGCTTCATGCACATAAATATCTTCCAAGCGCTCAGGGGAGCCATAATAGTTTCATTTTGACTTCCGTGGGCTCAGGGTCTATCACAACGCACCTTCGGCCTCGAACCAGAAATTCACCGCAAGTTACGAGCTTCACTTTTGCTAGCGCTGTCCTGCAAGTCACCATCCAAACATGGGACATTTGAAACTGTCCAATCGAGGTTACATCGTCAAGGTCTACGATATTCCGGAGGGTATCTCGAAAGTCCTGCGCTCGGTATGGACGACCAGCAAGGTCCGCATGCAGAAAAACGGAGTCAGCGACGAGCTTACCAGTGGGAAGACGGGGCAGGACGATACGGTAGTCATGGCTACTGGTAGAAACCTGAGCAGCACCTCGGCTTGAAGCCGATTTATCCTTTGTAGCGGAGAACATCGAAAAACGCAACCGTTCTGAACGGCCTATATAAAGGACGCTTGCGTTTTTCAAAGCATGCAAGTTATTTTCACTGCATTTCCAGCAGAGGAAGTTATTTTCACAGTATTTCCAAGCAGAGCACAGCCATGCTCTGCTTGGAAATACTGTGAAAATAACTTCCTCTGCTTGGAAATGCAGTGAAAATAACTTGCATGCTTTGCAAACGCAAGCGTCCTTTATATAGGCATCGCAATATAACATCTAATATCCCAGGAATATTGCGTGGTACAAGCGTACATTGCCATCGGGCGTCAGAATATGTGACTATCATAACGATTCCATAGTTTAAAGCCAGCCACCCATTACAAACGGCACACACCTTACTGCGCGTATTCCCTTAACACCACGTAGTGGGTGCATAGCAAGTTCGAAAACATTTCCCACATTTGCCGCGCATAATTTCTCCTGGTTTAAAGCATAAAACCCATTACATAGTATGCACTAAGTGATTGAAGTACGCAGTAGGGACGGGATATCGCTATCGCGTTCAACTCTTTAAAGGCGAAGCTTAAGGGTCCCCCAATTTTTCCCGTACCGTAATGGGTGACTCAAGACGAGTCTTAACTTCCTCGTCGAGCTTCGGCATACACCGCATGAAAACGTCCCTGAATCGTTTATCCATCATCTGTTTACAACCAAAAGGCTTTGCGTAATGATCAGAAATAATTCGTCGAATTTCCGCTTGATCGCGGACTACTTCTCCTAGATGGTCACATACTCTGTAGGCATTACAAACTCGCCTTTTATATCTACCACCGTCCTCTCACAGTGCTCTTGCTAAAGTGAAGTAATGCCACATAACTGTGAAACCCACGATTAGTTTCTTCAGAGCGTTCTTTCTACGCGTCCGTCCCATCCGGCGCGTTTCGAATAGGAAAAGCGCAATTTTGTCGACGCATTAACACACTGCCAGGTGGCGACCTTACCCCCAGCGCATGCGCTGTGGGGGTTGTGGGACGCGGGAAGGAGGGATGGGCTAAGCCCCCGCAAGCACAACCAAGCAAGATCAAGGAATGGAGTCAACCTGGGCGACAGACACCACCTGCCTAGCCATTGCTAAGCTGCCCGTCTATGCTCTCAGTCATGACTCTAGTCACTGTAGTGGTAGTTGACGGCCTTATTGTACTAAAGTGTTCTGCTTGACATAGATGGCCACACCGCCCGCGGGACGCTCTGCTTCCTCGGTTCTTGTATCGGATCTAGCCTCAAGTTGCGTCAGCGTCATCGTCATCGTCATGGCGTATAGTGGGTACCTTGCATGTGCATAGAGATAACCAAGGTTATCGCCTTCGAAGCCCGCCAAGAGCGAGCTTCGAAGCGCCATCGTGATCATTCTGAGAACTAGAGGTGGCTACGACAACGGAGGAGGGACTGACCCACGGCGTAAGGAGCTTCGCCCCTAAAAAATTTCCTCATTGAGTTGGCACAGGAAGGCTTACGGATTTTAAATGCAAACGGGTTGAAGAAATGAACAACTCGCTGCCGGTGGGAGCCGGAATCACAAGATCCACTTCACGCGTGCGCTACACTACCATCATTAAAAGGCTGCCGTTCACTTTCCTAGGGGTTTGTCTAAGTTCTAACCATGGTGTTGTTAACCAATGCCACTCGGGTTAATCGCGGCAAGTGTAACAAGATTTTGTTACCCCGATGGTGCCACGTGATCTCACTAGCAGCAGGCAGCTGACCAATGAACACTGATCTGCCGCTCTAGCGTTCAATTCAGTGGTATCGACACCCAATATATAACGTTAACCAGCCAACGAATAGATCTCCAGGCTCGTTGTTATTAGAGCAGCCAATATGAGGGCAAGAGATATTGAAGGAAGTGGCTGTAACCAAGGTCTCCTGCTTAATTCGTCCAACAGGTGAAAAAATGACGCCTTAGTTTGCTAAACGTTATTTCAGCAGCAATGTTTGAAATGCATGGTGCAACTTGAAATTATTGACGCAATCCTTTGCAGTTTTTAGACATTCACCTGACCGTAAAAAAATGTTCATGTTTGTTGCGCTTACTTGCCTCGCAGTAAGAAAGCAGTGTTACCACACGATTTCGCGCATTCTGATGCGGTTAAGCATGACATCGCTGTCCATTGCCTTCAATCTGCGCTGCGCTAGTCGTGTTCGCACATGATACACGCTGGTCTGAGCAATCAGATTGGCATACTCGAAAAGGCAGGCTTCCTCCGAACGGTCTTGAATTCTGTCACCGAATCCTATACGGAAACTGAAAATCAGTACTGAGGAAGAGCACTTGAGAGAACGGGAGTATGCAAGACCTCAGGTGGTGCCGTATGTGCACAAAGTGCGCCATAACGTGAAGAAAGTGGCCACTAGGTATTCGATACCTGTTGTGTTTCTTGATCTGAATAAGCTTGGCACAGCGGTGCCAGTGGATCTCTCGTTGCAGGTAGCGAGGGTGCCAAAAGAGGCACGTGAAACCTTTCAGACGTTGTGCTGAAGGTGTCTTCTACTAAATTCCCCTGAGCTTCGGCAAGTCCTACATAGGACAAACGGGGCGGTGTAATAACGACCGACTGAGGGAGCATGACACTAACATTGGTAAATGTGGTGTTGCGCATCTTCCAGCGCATCTTAAGTCATGCTCACATGTGCCGCGTTCGCAAATTAACAAGTTATTGGCAAGATCAGAGACCAAACAGCGACGGAACTATTAGAAGCGCTTCACATCAGAAAGAATGGGTCCGCCTGCGTCAGTGACACATCAGGTCTGCTGCACATATTTGTGTTATCCTTCTTCGATGGACAGCTACGTGATGACCTGTTTGACGTCACTCTTTCACGCCACCGCGCATGCCTGGAAGTTTACTTGTTTTCCAGCTTTTGCCGTCAATAAACATTTCGTATGGTTCGACGCTCCTTTCTTCATGTTTCAAGCATGGCGTCGGAGATAATATGGTGAGAAAAGTTAGGCACCAACTCACCCAAGAACTAGTTCTTCTAATCCTGCGCCTTGTTGTTTTTGTACAAGGGGATTCTGCTCGGACTGCACTATATATCTCTGAGCTGTATAGAAACTCTTCACATATCTACCGTTGGCAAACCGAAATAGAGTTGAGGACATATCGTCTCTTACGGGGAAGACACCAAAAAAGTCATGGCAGTTTCGCCACAAGGGCGAAGTAGTGAATGCGATAGCAAGAAATTGGGATGTCACACGAACATCGACGAGCAGCTCCATACTTGCAGTTTTCCGCTGAAGCACAAAGAAGGACGCTCGAAAAGGGCGCGCAGATATACACAGGACAAGCGTGAACTAACTACTATCACAGTTGTTACGCCTTTGTGTTTGACCAACACGCCGCAAGTGTCGGCAACGCAGAAACCGACGTTCTTAAATATTTCTTCTTATAAAGGGCGGCGCGCGGAATGATCCCTCCTCGTCTCCCTGCCACGCGGTGGCGTCTGACGCACGGTGTGGGCGGTGTTCTTCTTTTTCGTACCATGTGACGAGTGAGTACAGAAAGGGGCCACTTTTTCGTGCGCGTTTCAAGGGCAGTTTTCAAATTGAAAGAAAATGTAGGAGCATTGCGTGAATCCAACACGCTCAAGTTCCTGCGAGGTCTGCATACCGCCAGCGGTAAATGGTGTATATAAAGAGCTTGCCGTTATCATGCCGGTGCATGCATTGCGTGTGGCTTAGTGGTATAACGCAGTGCTCTGCGGAGCCAGGGGTCGCTGGTTCGAATCCCAGGACGTGTGCCTTGAAATTTGTTTTTCTGATTTATTTTTCTTGGTGCATTTTTATATATATACATACATATACATATCCGGGGGCATGACGGCTACGGCGACGGCAAAAATCAGCCGAGAGCGTCCACATAATTGCTATCGCAATAAAAGCCCGGAAAACCCTTCGAAATACAAAATTTGAACGTGACCGTTAACTTGAAGCTGACGGGCAGTAAAAAAACTACGCAGTGAGCAATTCTCTACTGAGGCGCAGCCTACAAGGCATATAACGAGCCCAGTAACGAGGGGCGATGCCCCCCTCGTTACTGGGCAGTGAATAAGCCAACCCGACCAAGTGGTGCTCCGCCATCAGAAGCCACAAGAAGGGGGATCAGCTTTGGGCCGTCCAGAGAGCCTACGATGCGGCGGTCAGGCTTAGCCTGCCCGTCCCAACGTGGAAGAAGCCCACTGCGCGCTAGTCGCGTCTCTCAGGACCATAAACAAAGTTCCACCATCCATCCATTGAGTACCATTGTGGGGTCAAAGGCATAGGTCGGCAAAACTTGTGGAGCTCACTCACACTCACTCGTGAAGTATACTTTGCGACTAGGGCTCGCTCGAACTCAGACTCAAGAAAATTTTCCTGAGCTGGACTCACTCGGGCTCACACTCACGAACATTTTCTTCAACCGGACTCACTCAGACTCAAACTCACCAAAACATTGCTCACCCGGACTCACTCAGACGCAGACTCACGGCTCGATATGAGTCTGAGTGAGTTCTAGTGAGTCGAATCATGAGTCCGTTAGCCTAGAATTAGCTTTTACGACAATGGTGGTAATGCTCTTTAACACCAATATCTCATGTAATCGGAGCTCTTGGCGCCTTTTGGATATAGTACCTCCGAATGCGAGTTATGAGTGCTCGCAAACAAGTTAGGTCATTTTTCTTGCAAAAGACGTGACAACACAATATCT
>JALIZH010019783.1:0-23079 GCA_030522465.1 Rhipicephalus appendiculatus | reverse complement strand
GACTTCGTATAGCATTCCGATTTGCTGCTATTAGGGGCGAAGCTCCTTAAGGCGTGGGTCTGTCGCTCCTCTGTATGTAGCCACCTCTAGTTTAGTTTATGAATGGCTCAATAGATGGCGTTGTGTGTCCAGGCTGCTACCTCTAGTTTATGAACTGCAGCATAAATAGATGGCGTTGCGTGTATATGTCCTTGGAAATAATATCACTAGATGGCGTTAGTGGTTTTTCGTATACGTTGATGATTAAAGATGATAGATGGCGCTGTTATAATAAGAAAAGGGGCTCGCTCTTGGGGCGCTTTCTCTTTCGCTCGGAGTCGCAAAACCAGGGCAGCCGGTATCCGCGGAGCATGAGGCGGCTCCCGTACTCACGGTGGCACAACCCATAGCCAAGGACGCGTGTCTTTCACAACTCACAGCAGCGTACTGTGGTGATGCATGCGGAGGCGAGGGTGTTGCGTCGAGCACTGGTGTGGAATTCGGCGTCTGAGTAGGTGGCATCGTCTTCCTCTGTCGTGGAACGCGAACTGGCGTTGTCGCTGAGGCTGGGAGCGCCCAGAACACAAGTCGGCGACGCTCGTGCCCAGCTCACGATCGAACACCCAGGATCATGCAAAGACGTGACACGTGTTGTCGCGTCTTTGTATGATCGAGTGGGCAATGTACGGGGGGATTCACGGTTACCCGAATGATCCCTCCGAGCTTCGCCCACTCACCATCATTCACTTCGTGGATATGCTGTGATTTTTGTATTCACTGCTTCCCCCTTGCGGCGAAACTGTGGTATGTGCGTGAAACATGTCGAACTTCGTATTTTCTGCGCTAACAAGTTGCCAGGTAACAAGACCAGTGTTTCTCGAAAGCACCAATTATAGCTTCGCATAGACCGGACAGACTATGAAATCCGCGTGCACATTGTTTCTTTCTTTCTTTTTTTTTTTTTTCTGAGGTGCATTCGTGTACTAAGACGTACCTGGTTGGCTTCCCCGCATTTAGCGTGTTTGCCAGGAGAAGCCTCCTTCGGGAGATTCCGTTCTTTTTTTTTCCCCGACGTGGGAGCGGCCCGCTGCTCTACCGCCTTGAGCGGTAGTGTTCCACAGGACCTCAATAAATTTCTGTGTCTGTCTGTCGGTCCTTTGTCAACTTTTGATGTGTCTTTTAGATGGCAGAGGCAGCGGGTACGTGCGAGCACGATCTGACACATCAGTGATTATTTTTGTTCATGTGACGAGCAGGGCTTAGCGAGGGCGTGGCAATTAATTAATTAATTAATATCTAGGGTTTTACGTCCCAAAACCACGATATGATTATGAGAGACGCCGTAGTGGAGGGCTCCGGAAATTTCGACCATCTGGTGTTCTTTAACGTGCACTGACATCGCACAGTACACGGGCCTCTACCATTTCGCCTCCATCGAAATGCGACCGCCGCGGCCGGGATCGAACCCGCGACCTTCGGGGTTAGCAGCCGAGCACCATAGCCACTGTTCCACCGCGGCGGACCGAGGGCGTGGCAGTCGGAGCGAATTTAAGTGAGCTAGCACAGAAGGAAATATGAATGGTACAGTAATTAGCTGTAAGACGTATGTCAGTGCATATTGAGGTTGTGTATTGGGCTGGCCAAGTACACTATAGTTATTGCGCAAGACAAAGAATGGGCCAGTCTGAAGCTAGAATACACACTCGGAAAAATTAACACCGCCTTCCCAAAGGGAACCCTGATGGGATGCGAAGCAGCAGCGTTGCGCACGGGTAGCGTCACGGGTTGAACGGCGCTAACGCGCCAGCTCCGGTCCAGCGCCCGTGTCCACTCTGAAGAAACGACCAGCCATCGCTTCAAACGAGTCTTCCAGCGCTCACCGCAGCAACTGCGTTAGCGCCGTTCAACCCGTGACGCCACCCGTGCGCAACGCTGCTGCTTCGCATCCCATCAGGGTTCCCTTTGGGAAGGTGGTGTTAATTTTTTGTGCGTGAACCGACGAGTCGGCGGTGTAGCGAGCGGCAGTAGCGGCAGGTGTTGCGGGCGAATGGACGAGGCGGCAGCTGCTGGCGCTGCGGTGAGCGCGCGGCAGGCGAGGGAGAGAGTGACGTCAGCGCGCACTGCGAGGGGAGCGTGACGTCAACGCCGTGACCTACTTGGCACCGCTCCAACACCTGCGGCGAGGGGAGCGCGTTGCGGCGCGTTCGTACGGACGCACGGAGGGACAGCGTTACACAGGCTAGTCAAAGAGCTGCTTCGCATCTAAAAGCCATTGCAAAGTGCCCTTTTCTTGTTTTTCTCATTACTACAACATATTAATGTTCTCGGAAGATTGTAGGCTACGCGATGATATGGAACGCAAAAGGGTATCGAAAGCATCGACACGTAGTTTTCTTTTTTTTTTGTGAGACTGTTGAATGCGTCTTTTAGTGCCGCCATATTGGGCTGTTAACGTCACCGTTCTGTGTCTCTATCAAATAAACGAAAAGTGCTGTAATAGGCTGTACGTGTGAATTCGGCGTTTCACGACGTTCTTAATTGCACGTTGCGACGTAGGAAACTGAAAAATCGCTCTTTTGAAAGCTCTAGATAGCGGCTTTCGTGAATGAAGAATGAAATATTGTCTACAGACTGCCCATTTCATACATCCTCGGGGTGATGTACTTACGGCCTCTGTCTTTCCGCACGTGTGCAGTGAAAGTGCCGCAGATCGTGAAGATCGTGCAGACGCAGAGCGGTGAAGGCATCAGCGTCACCTCGGTCCTCATGGAGCTGATGGGCATGACGGCCACGGCCGCCTACAGCTACGCGCAGCGGTACCCGTTCAGGTAAGCCTCTGTGACCGACGTCGCACGCCTCTTGCTCTGGAAACGACCCTGATGTTTGACTTAAGTGTCTGGTAGATCGCACTCGCGCATTGTGAAGCTCCTGAAAAAATATCTTAATTTTTTTAGGAACTTTAGCACGTCGTGTTTCGTTGTACCCTGGGGGTGTATTCTTGTGTTTTGCGCGCTGCCGAAACTTATCTCAGAGGCCTCGTTGAAAGAAGGGCGTTGTTGAGATCCGCTCCGACAGGTGCCGCAACGATTCGAGCTGCTATCTTTCGGCGAACTCAATCAATTAATTTTCGTTGATTATCTAGACATTCAAGCGGTGATCATCAGTCAACTTATGCTCCGACATCATATGTATGCCACAGAACTCTTAACTTGAACCAGAATAATCGATTTTCATTATTTTTAAGAAGGCATTTTAGGAATATTCGGTAAACCGGAAGTAAATGCTCCAATAGAAGTGATTGGAAGAGAAACAAGAGCGACACACGTTGTTCGTGTCACGAAATAATATCGATGTCTGTCAGTGCTTCACGTCGAATAAAATAAGACATAACTTATGGAATGTCAAGGATTGCATCGCTACGGACGCCTCACGACAGCAGTTATACTGCTGACACTAAAATATAAATGCTAAATGAGTTTGAGCATGTTAGTTATTGCTTGAAAATTGTACTGTAATATGTATTATTGATTTCGCAAGGATGGGTGCATTACTGAACGAGAAAATACATCAACTGAGAAGAAGAAGAAGTAGAAGAGCATGGCTTTCGCCTTCGAGTCGTTTTTGGCAAACGTGCAAGGGACCCTGCGAGGTTTTTTCTTTTTTTTTAATTGCCACTGTGCACCACAAAATGCATTGGCGCTGCGTTTTTGTTCGTGGCTCTATTTAAAAAAGAATTCTTCTAAAGTGGGAGCATTTTTATCGCTAGTGTGATAGCTTATATCGTAACCTCACCCGCTTAAATCCGTAAATTGTAATACGCGCCTATAAGCAGTTAAAAACCTCACTAGTATCTACTTATTAGGGAACCATTGGCGCTGTTTTACTTTTGGGAAATTAGTGCCAGCCTGTTTGGGTGATCTATTTCGTGGTATGAAATTTACACGATTTAGCACAAGCTGCTTGTATGAAGAGCTTGAATGGACTTCGACTAAACCTTAGGCTTTATATTGATTTAGTGTAATAAAGGAAGATTACCTTGAAGAGTGGAAATACGTTCACCTTTATGAACTTTAATCTTAACGCACCCAGCCTCCAGTCGTATTCATGGAACGCTCATGCTGCTGTTGGTGTTCTTGGAATTGCCATGCACGGCAACTGGTAACGTATGGTCGTCGTTGCTGAAGTGGCAAGAGAGAGGGAGAAAAAAAGCTTTTATTCTGTGCAAGCGCATTGTGTGTCCAAGGTGGGCGGCCTCCTTATTCCAGGTATAGCCGCGGGCCTTGGCCATCCCCTCGTGCCCGTTCTCTCAGGCTACGCTGCTTTCTTCGGGTGCGATAGCTCGGCCTCCTGTAGGGATCAGGGCAAGACCTAAAGCATTAATTTGTTTTTTCAAGCGAAGCTTGCTATGTCTCGCATATTTCGGTGGAGACGTCGTTCGCGATACCCCGGCGCCGGAGAGCGTATACAGGGGTGGAACAGCTGCGCCATTGTGCGCCAAACTTGTTTACATGCGCCATCTTGCGCCGAACCACCCCTGTTGCGCCGCAGAACCTCAATTTAGCCACAAGGTGCAACAGCCATCAAGCCCCGTGCCCGAAGCGTGGCTGAAACATCGCATTTTGGGTTTCATCGAAATGATTATAGTTTCGGTTTCGTGAAGGGTGTGATCGCTCGAGCAGTATTTGTGAAGTTTGATTCTACGGGCGCGTTCACTGGCGCGCTCGCCATCTCGGAAGGCATCAGCACGAATTGCTCGCGAACCCGTCTACGTGCTGCGCTCTCAACGCGAAGGGACAGTGCGAAAAGAACGCCTCCCCCTGACGCGGCCGTATTCTCTTACACCAGCGTTTTGTACACTCTAAGCCGAAAAGGACCAAAAGGGGGTATGACATTGGTCCTTCAGGGGACTAACTGGGCTGCCACAGATTTTGAACCATTTTTGGACCAACTGCGGGAGTAACTAAAGCGGTTCAACTGTTACCCCCTAGCATTTACTCCACTTGGTTTAAATGTTGGTCCTCGTAGGTGGACTAACAGTTGGACTGTTAGTCCAGGGGGACTAACAGTTGAACCGTCTGGACGAATCGAAAAAAAAAATGGCGCCCTTGCACTTCATGGTAATTCCAACTTAATCAGCATTGGAGACCGTAGTTATTGGGACAAGCGCACAAACATATATATATATATATATATATATATATATATATATATAGGAAGGATTTGTAAACTTAAGGGCTCGTTTGCTTTGTTAAACATAGTATTAGTGAGAACTAATACTATGTTAGTATTGTGTGTATTATGTATTATGTATTATTATGTGTGTGTGTGTGTATATATATATATATATATATATATATATATATATATATACACACACACACACACACACACAATGACATCTAAAAGTGAAACACCGCAAACCCCGCCCGCCCGCGCTACACAGCCGAAAACCAGCCATCGGATATATATAGGCACAGTGTTTTCACCTCCCATGTAGTGCCGGTGGGAGACTTCTGTTCGGCGTAATAAAACAATAAACATTGACAGCGCAGTACGTCTAAACTTACGTGGGCTTATTCGTAGCACCAAAGCACAGCGATCTTTTAATCTGAATCCGCGTAATCTCGAACGCCCCTTCAGTCAGTGAATTCGAATTATCAGCTGGCACTCGATCGTGTCGGCAGAACCAGCGTTAGCAGTGCTGGTGCACAACTCCACACACGCAAACATAGCAGCGGCGCTTATGCAGGAATGCCGGCGAAGTAGTGAGGCGCCCGTCGATGCCGCTGTCGTCTACTTGCCGATAACGTCACTAGGCTTACGAGGAGCACGGCTGTACTTACGACCCCCGGCGATCACAACATGCGTTTCCTGAGCAATTTTCGTCGTCGTTATTTTAGACACAAAGGAAAAATAGGCGGGTGTTCACTGTCCGCGGCGTATTACGCAGTGATGTATATATATATACATGTATAATTACAACGACGAGACCGCTCGCAAGCACGGTTGTTTACTGTGCACACCGCCGGCCGCACGATGATTTGTATCGGCACTCGCCTTCATGTTAAATGTTTGACGATGATTGTCGCATGGAGAGAAAGACAGAGTTTGAGCTGTACTTTAATCTAGAAGACATTATTTTCCGCGAAACAAATTCTGTGCGACGTTTCTTCCACCTGTGCCGCAACGCACTCACACCGGCCGCCGGCCCGGCCAGCCGGCTCGGCGCCGATGACGTGCGAAGCCTACTTCGTATATCGCTTCAAAGTTGTGGCAAGTGACTCGGCGGGAACACGACCGCTGACGAACAGCTTACCTTTCTTAGCGCTGTCGGTGTTCGTAGTTCTTCCTAATTCGGCACATTGAAACGTATTATCCGCGGTGTCCGGGCTCGGAGGCTTGCACTTGTTTGGGCCCGGCAGTGCCGGCAGCTCGACAGGGAAGAAACGTGCCGGAACTCATCCGCTCGCTGTGTGCGCCGGCGCGAGTTGAACTTGCCTCTTATAAAAGCTTCGATTCGTTGAATAGTGCTTCGCTTTCACTCTGGCGTACAACCGATATAACTCGTCTTCGTGCTGGCCGACAGGGCCGAGCAGTGCAGCGCGGCAGCCGGCGATCGGCGCGCAGTTACTCTCCCCGTTGGTCCCTTCATTGCCGGGCGTTTGCGCACGACACGCACTGTCACGCATTTACTCCCTGTTGGACGAACCGTTTATCCGTTGGTTTAACGACTGCAGTTAGTCCAAATTTGCCGGATTTCGGCTTAGAGTGTAGAGTTATGTGATATCGGATCCAAAAGAGTGGCTGCCAGCAATACAATTTGTTGCTATCGCATTCATTGCTTCGCACTTGCGGTGAAACTGCGATTGTTTTTAACTTGATGACAGCGTTCAAGAAAGGAAAATGGATGACGGTAACGGTGATCAAAAGATGGGGGGTGGTGTGCGGTGCCCGGAACAGCCTAGCAAATACAGGTGTACAGGACTGCTCATCGAGCGGACGCGCGTATTCTCGTTCATTTCGCCGCTGCGCTCCATTATACGGCGCTTACCGACTCGGCGGTTGACGCTCGCGCGTTCAGGTTTAAAAAATGTGCGGCAGTAAATACCTAAAAAAGTCACACTTCCACCGCGAGGGCGAAGCAATGAATGCGATAGCAACAAATTGAAATATTGTTACGGGGTGGTTGCGTATGTAGAAGATGTATTTACTGGGAAAAACACAGGCAAGAGTCACGATGGCTGACCAAGACACTCGCGCGCCAGTCAGCTTCTCTCGCTCTTCGTCTTCCTTCACTTTATCTCCGTAACAGGACCCCCGGGCGTTGAAGCGCCGTCTCGGCGCAACTCCGGAGAAGAAGTACGAGAGAAGTAGGGTTTCAGCCGCGAAACATGCACAATGTCAACAGGTGGCGAACTTGGTGACGAATCAAAGTGCAATGGTGCTATCTCATAGTTTACATCGCTAACTTGACGCAACACTTGGTAGGGTCCTGCATAGCGGGGCAAGAGTTTCTCGGAGAGGCCTACACGGCGACATGGTGACCAGAGGAGCACCCAGTCACCTGGGGCAAACTTCATATTACGATGCCGCTGATCATAGCGGACTTTTTGCATATCCTGCGACCTGGCGAGGCGAGACCGGGCGACTTGACGAGCCACGTGAGCCCGGTCGATGGCTTCGCGAGCGTACATAGTAGCAGATGGCACGGGAGGCAAGACGGTTTCAAACGGGAATGTAGGGTCGCGACCATACAAAAGATAAAAAAGGTGAGAATCCCGTGGTGTCATGTCGAGAGGAATTATACGCAAAAGTCACATAGGCCAACGTGGCGTCCCAGTCCCGATGATCTTCAGAGACGTACATCGAAAGCATCTCTGTGAGTGTGCGGTTGAGACGTTCAGTTAGACCATTTGTTTGTGGGTGGTAGGCGGTAGACAGCTTGTGCTCTGTGGCACAAGATCGAAGGAGGTCGTCGACAACTCTGGACAAGAAAGAGCGGCCGCGGTCCGTAAGCAGCTGTCGGGGTGCACCGTGGATGAGGATGACGTCGTGAAGGAGAAAATCCGCGACGTCAGTGGCGCAACTAGTTTGCATGGCCTTTGATCGCGTAACGTGTCGCGTAATCCGTGGCGACGGCGATCCACTTATTTCCCCGAGTCGTCGTCGCAAAAGGCCCAAGCAGGTCAAGGCCCACGCGATAAAATGGTTCAGAGGGGACTTCAATTGGGTGGAGATATCCAGCTGGTGGCAACGGAGGTCTTTTCCGGCGTTGGCATAGGTCGCAAGTCGCGACATATCGACGCACAGAGCGGTACAGTCTAGGCCAGAAGAACCGACGTCGCACACGGTCGTATGTGCGTGAAACTCCGAGATGTCCCGCCGTCGGTGCGTCGTGAAGTTGTTCGAGTATGACGGGTCGTAGATGACGGGGAACGACAAGCAGCAGCTCTGGGCCTTCAATGCTGACGTTGCGACGGTAGAGGATGCCGTCATGCAGCACGAACATACGGAATTCGGCATCGTGGCTGCCAGACTGGACGGCGGCGATGATAGCGCGCACGGACTCATCCTGCCGTTGCTCGGTGCGCATATCGGTGATGTCAGTAAACGCCATTACGCAGCTGTCCGGGTCATGCGCAATGGGATCAGGAGGATCCACCGGATGACGAGAAAGACAGTCTGCGTCCGTGTGCAAAAGGCCAGATTTGTAGGTGACGCTAAATGAAAATTCCTGGAGCCGCAAAGCCCAGCGACCAAGACGTTCGGTCGGGTCCTTCAGAGAGGTGAGCCAGCAG
Organism: Rhipicephalus appendiculatus; assembly: GCA_030522465.1. Taxonomy (NCBI): domain Eukaryota; kingdom Metazoa; phylum Arthropoda; class Arachnida; order Ixodida; family Ixodidae; genus Rhipicephalus; species Rhipicephalus appendiculatus. The sequence continues at coordinate 14,302 of JALIZH010019783.1, read as the reverse complement.
AGGGCGTGGTGGTCTGTAACGACGGTGAACATGCGGCCAAATAAATATGGCCGGAACTTGGCGACGGCCCAAACTAAAGCCAAACACTCTCTCTCAGTGATGGAATAATTTTTCTCAGGGGGAGAGAGCAGGCGACTGGCGTAAGCTATTACGCACTGTCTACCGTGATGCCGTTGAGCGAGAACTGCGCCGATACCGTGCCCACTTGCGTCAGTTCGGACCTCCGTGGGAGCAGATGGATTAAAGTGGGCAAGTATGGGAGGCGTAGTTAGGAAGCCGACGAGAGCGGTGAACGCTTGAGCCTGCTCAGGGCCCCATGAGAATGTGGCATCCTTCTTCAGCAGGTCTGTCAGGGGCCTAGCAACGTCGGCGAAGTTTTTCACAAAACGACGAAAGTAAGAGCATAGGCCGATGAAGCTCCGGACGTCGGAAGTAGAGCGGGGCAGAGGAAAGCTGCGAACGGCGCGGATCTTTTCGGGATCAGGTTGGACGCCGTCAGCGTTTACAAGATGGCCCAGCACGGTAATTTGACGGCAGCCAAATTGGCATTTCGTGGAATTCAGTTGAAGCCCGGCTTTTTCTGAAAACTGCAAGAATTGCAGCGAGACGGGTCAGATGGCTGTCGCAGGTGGAAGAAAAGACAATCACATCATCCAGGTAACAAAGACAAGTAGACCACTTGTAACCACGCAGTAGAGAGTCCATCATCCGTTCGAATGTCGCAGGAGCGTTGCATAGGCCAAATGGCATGACCTTAAACTGGTATAAACCATCAGGTGTTATGAAGGCCGTCTTCTCACGGTCCATTGCATCGACAGAAATCTGCCAGTAGCCGGACCGAAGATCAATGGACGAGAAGTATGTAGCTCCGTGCAGGCAGTCCAACGCGTCATCGATGCGCGGAAGCGGGTATACGTCTTTTCGTGTGATCTTATTTAAATGGCGATAGTCAACGCAGAAGCGCCAGCTACCGTCTTTTTTCTTCAAAAGAACGACAGGGGAGGCCCAAGGACTATCTGATGGTTCGATGACACCTTTGCTGAGCATTTTGTCGACTTCCGTTTGGATAACCCTGCGCTCAGTATGGGAGACCCGATAGGGGCGCCGTCGAATAGGGCTGGCGTCACCAGTGTTTATACGGTGCTGAACGACGGATGTTTGCCCTAGAGGTCTGTCGTCAAAATCGAAAATGTCGCTGTATGAAACGAGAAGGCGACGGATGTCATTGGCCTGTGCTGGGTTGAGATCGGGTGCAATCATCTTCGAGAAATCATCCGGCAGGGAACAGGTGCTGTTAGCTGCAGTATAGGGCAGTAAATCAGTCTCGGCGGCGAGAGCTGCAATTTCAAATTCGTCGGCACTAGATATGTTGGCCAAGAACATGCCACGGGGAAGCACTTGAGGGCACAAGCTGAAATTTAAAAGTGGGAGCGAGGTACGGTTGTCGGTGACAGTCACAAGCGTATGTGGGACGGCAACGTTGCGGCTCAAAAGGACGTCGACGAGGGGAACGAGAACATATTCACCATCGGGAACCTGCGGCTGTGCGGTCAAAACGACGTAGTTGGCTGCCTGAGGTGACAGACGCACATCTTGAAGAGAGCACAGGCGCGGCGTGGTAGGGTTGGGAGCAGCGACGAGCTGAGGCAGTTCTAGCTGAAGGACGCCGGTAGCACAATCGATGAGAGCAGAATGATTGTACAAGAAGTCCAGGCCAAGGATAACGTCATAAGGGCAGCGGTCAATCACGGCGAAGAGAAGGGAAGTGAGCTGGTCGACTATACTCAAGCGGGCAGTACACATACCAAGAACCATCGGCGTGCCGCCATCGGCCACACGGAGCATTTGTGTAGCTGCTGGTGTCAGGACTTTCTTTAAACGCGAGCGTAGGCTGGCACTCATAACCGATATGTTTTCGCCAGTGTCGACAAGTGCTTGGACAGGTACGCCGTCTAGTTCAACGTCTATTACACTTCGTCTGGTGGGTACGGAGAGAGGATTTGCTGCAGTAGTCGTCAATGCAGCACCACCTCCGGGGGCTGCATTTCTTAGTTTTCCGATGTGCGGCCGAAAGCCACGGAGGGCGACGGGCGTCGTGGCTGCGGCGAAAGGGACGATGGGCGACGTGTTTGCGGTGAACGAGATTGGTGCGCACGAGGTGAAGGCGAGCGACTGTACCAAGTGTTCCGAGCAGAATTGTCAACGGCGTTGGACTCGGGAGCAGGTGAAAAGTCGTGGGCGGTACCGTCGAATCGGGTCCTATTCGGCGTTGCGCGAGGTGCCGACGACCATGTGCTGCGGCAGTAACGAGCGATATGTCCAACGCGGTGGCAGTTGAAACATATAGGGCGGTCATCTGCAGTTCTCCACTCCAGCCGGGTTGCGAGAACGGGGAGAAAACTGTCGGTTTGAGGAGGACATAGCAAAAGGGCGTTCGCTTACTCTTGGCGCGGCGACAGAGCACACGGCATGCACTCCGATATTTTCAACTTCCTGGCGAACGATGGCTTGAACTAGAGGAACGGTAACAGGGGTGGCATCGGCGCTGCGCGAATAGAACGCCGAGGGCGCCATTGCCTCCACTTCACGACGAACAATTCGTGTCAGGTCTTCCGGTGGTGGTGGACGTTGTTGTGCGGACTGGTCTTCACAAGTCGACGTTGCAGCGGTGTTTGGGAGTCTAGCGAACGGTTGCAGTATGCGGCGGCTTTTCGCTTGCTCGAACTGACGACACTCCTTGACGATCGCGTCCACGGTGGAACAACCCTTGCACATCAGGAGATTGAATGCGTCGTCGGCGATCCCCTTCAGCACATGCCCGACCTTCTCGCCTTCCGTCATGTTATTGTCGGCCTTGCGACAGAGAGCCGGCACGTCCTGAATGTATGCGAGGTATGACTCCGTCGAAGACTGGGCACGGCAGGCCAATTCCTTTTTGGCGGCGATCTTGCGGCCGGCAGGTTTGCCAAATACCTCTCGCATCTTTTCTTTGCATCGGTCCCAGCTAGTGAGTTCTTCTTCGTTGTTTTCATACCACACTTTGGCCGTGCCTCTCAAGTAAAACAACATATTAGCCAACTGAAGTGTGGGGTCCCATCTGTTCGGTACACTCACGCGTTCAAACATGGCCAACCAGTCTTCGACGTCGACGCCATCGGTCCCGCAGAATGTGCCGGGATCGTTAGGTGGTACGAAAACGTACGGTGGAAGCGCGTTTGATGGAGACGGCGGCGACGTTGACGCGGAGGGATCAACGTTGGTCATGACTGGAAAAAGCGATGCGACGTCCGCTGCGGAGCTCCGTTGCCTGCTGTTGTACCCAGCACCTCCCACCAATATGTTACGGGGTGGTTGCGTATGTAGAAGATGTATTTACTGGGGAAAACACAGGCAAGAGTCACGATGGCTGACCAAGACACTCGCGCGCCAGTCAGCTTCTCTCGCTCTTCGTCTTCCTTCACTTTATCTCCGTAACAATATTATACGAAGTGAGGCTGGCAGCTAACTCTTTTGTACCTGATCTCACGTAATTCTACAAAACGCTGCTGTAAGAGTGTACGGCCACTCCAGGGAGAGCACCACTTTTCGCACAGTCCGTTCGCGATGAGAGCGCAGCACGTAGAAGTGTATGCGAGCCTCCCGTTGATGGTTGTCGAGCTAGCATGCGCGCCATGCGGTCGCGACCGCGCCCTTTGAAGCAGAGTTCACAGTTGCTGCTCAAGCGACACCCCCCCCCCTTTCCTCGCGTCTTTTCATGCTCGTTCAAGACGGGCAGAGTGCTTCCTCTCTGCTTCAGCGGCAGAACTCCCGAGCGGGGTGATGTTATCTAATGCGCCCTCCGAGCGACGGAGATGGGCCGTATTGTTTGATTTCTCCTTCAGCCGCGTTCGTCACTCCGCTCGCGCTCTTTTACCCGCAGGTAGTTCATACGATGCGCAGGGGGTATCAGTGGCGTAGCGAGGGGGTGGCACGCCGGGCCCGTGCCCCCCACCTCCCTTTTTTTTCGCCATAGCATACATAGCGCAAAATAATCATTTGCCTGCCCGGCCCCCCTTCATATCAAGGAGGTGCCCCCCCCCTCCGGAAACATTTTTTTGCCTCTGGGGGTTATATTTGGACTTTATACGGGACATGACGGCAACGGCAAAAACCCGTCGAGAGTGTCCATATAATTGCTATCGCAATGATAAGGCTGTTGCACAATTTAGCTTAGTATTTGAAAAATGCAGCATTGGACAAATGTTGCTACACAAGGGCTGTGAAACGGGGCTACATCTGCTTTGAATATTCTCTGACTGCTCCAAACTTCCTTGAAAAGACCCTTCTGGTTGCTACAAGCCTGCTCCAAAATGTATGTCTGGCTGCTCCACGCCTGCTACAAAAGGCACTTTGGCCTGCTCCCAGGACTGCTCCCAAACCCATGTACTCTGTTCCACCCCTGCGTATAGAAGTGCAACCGTCGAAGGTGCACCGCTTACACGCGTATTCGTATACGCCATTTAGGCGTGAACTCAATGTTCGTGGGGCAGGCGGTGAAGGCTGGCGGCTCTGTTCATGGAATCGTTTCTAGGAAAGCACAAAAAATTCGTGATGTTTCACCATGTTTTGCTTCATGCATAAAATGTCGCAGAGTTGCTGATAACTGGTCCCGGTACGGTCTTCGGACCTTTGGACCCTCTTCTGTATATCCTTAACGATGTAACCATACTATGCAAAATAAAGGTTCCATTTGATTGAAAAAAAAAAAGACGACTTCGCATTGGAAAATCACTTTTCGGCTGCAAACGGTTAATGAAAAAGCAGCTTGCAGAATTTCGTTGACTCTTCTTTGAATATTTACCTTCGGCAATTGCTTAATCGGATGCCTAACGTGTTGTGCAAGAAAAGGAATGTCGAAATCGAATGTGGAAATGTATAAAATTGCCTATTTTCGGCTACAAATCTTTCTGGTTTTTTTTTTTCTTTTTGTCTTCGGGTATATACATTTGGGCTGCAATTTCATTCGCTTTTGGCTACGCCGCCTCGTCTGACCTAGCAACATTGCGCCGACTTCGTTTCTGTTCAGTCGTGTTAGAGAGGCTAGTTCAGTGCGCGGTGATAGAACTGGAGTGGCCGTGGTCCAGTGTCGGCGGCAAACGCATGGGGCGTCCGCGCATCGTGCGTACCCCCGAAGAAGAGGCGGCTCTCGCCCAGCGCCGACGAGAGAGAGCCCGCGAAAGCGCGCGTCGTCGACGGGCCGATCCTGCGGTGCGAGCCGCTCAAGCCGCGGCTCATCGCCAACGCCGAGCGGAACGACCCGAGGTCAGGGAACGAGAAGCTCTGTATAAACGCAAGCGTCGAGCAGAGGACCCCGAATTCAGGAAACGTGAAGCCGAAGCTAAACGCCAGCGTCGGGCGGAAGACCCCGAACTCCGGCAACGCGAAGCTCAGGCCAAACGCCAGCGTCGAGCTAAGGACCATGATCTCAGGCAACGGGAAGCTCAAGCTAAACGCCAGCGAAGAGTTAGCGATCCCGAGTTCAGGGAACGCGACGTTCAAGTGAAACGGCAGCGAAGGGTCAACGACCCCCACTATCGGGCCAGAGAAGCAGAACGCCGCAAGCATCGTCGGCTCCTCGACGAACGGCCTCGCACCTGTGTATGGTATGATGAAGCGTGGGTTGGCCCCAGTGCTAGCACAAGTGCTACTACCAGTTTCCTCATTGAAGACACCGACGAAGACAGCAACGGTGTAGAAGATGAAGATGACTCCAACGAAGAAGACAACAGCAGCGGTTGTGAACGCAGTGGTGATTCCAGCGGTCATGCCGCCGACGGTAATGTGAAATTCACTCCAGCAACGAACCGATTCCGGCATCAGTTACTCGAGCTCCTTCAGAATGTCTTGCACAGTGCTTGACAGAGTCGACGACGAAGTGGCTCCGGTTACGAGAATTCGTTCTGACGCACTGAAAAGCAAGACTTTCAAAGTGCTCAACGAACACTATACCCTGACGTAGACCACAAGTGGCTAAAGTTTGCTCACACTGCAAAGACTTTCTGACCGGAGGAGTTCTCCCTGCCTTCAGTACTGTGTGAGGGTATGTGTACATTGACCCCAAGGCTACGCTTCTTTCTGTCACCGTGGTAGACATCCAATAAACTCTCTGTTCACCACCGTACTTCAGCTGTTGTCATCAATGCTTCTTCCCAACTTCTCTCACACTCGGGCAAAGCTAACCAACCCTTCACGAGCTTGGCGCCTGCGTGGGTGATCTAATCTACCGCTTTTCTGTCTTTGACCTTGGTGCAGATAACCTTCCCTTGGTGAAAAAAACTCGAGCCAGCTCCACTCTTTGAAAGCCGTCGAAACAGCGAAGCTGGTGCCACCTTTCGTCAGGCTGTTGCGTTTTTCTGTTTTGCGAATCTTTTCGAAGTATTTCTGTGTGGTATTATTGTTCTTTATTTGTTACTCTATATTAAGTGGTGGTAGTAGTGCTTTATTGTACTGTTACATCTGCTGTCGTCCCTTTCGCCAGACATTACATTTCGCTCCGAAGTTGCGGTGACAGTTTACGCTAAGGGTTTCTTTGTTCTTCAGGTTAGGCCGTGTGGATACCGCGCCACAATATGCTCATTCACGGCAGAGCTGGAACGCTGCGGTAGCGTTCGTTGCCACTCACCCGAAACGCGTGTTACTATCAGAGAGAGAGAGAGAAACAACTTTATTAGAGGTCAAACTAAGACCTATAGATATTCCTCCGCCAGGAGGACCATGTCCAGCTGGTCGGCGGCGGCGCTGGGAAGCAAGCACCGTCTCTGCTGTGCATGACCACCGCCCAGTCTATAAGGAGCCGTATAACTGAGCGTATAAGTGGCGTCCATCCAAACCAAAAAACATGGTTGATCCCTCCGTCATAGGAATCGGTATAACACGAAAGTGAAACGTGTGCTTACAGAAGTAGTTGAATGTTTGAACTGGTATAGCACGGCCGAGCAGATCGACACAAGAGGACAGAGCGCTCTGTCCTCTTGTGTCGATCTGCTCGGCCGTTTCTTCTTTACCATAATGCGCTATACCAGTTCAAATACGACGAACCAACTCACCCAATCTTCAACACTTGTTGAATGTTTACTGTACATTGATATGAGAGAGCTTGCACAATGCCTATTGGTGTTTGACAGTTATAGCACCGTTTTACGTGGATGCATCCACATTGACGCTTGGTGGTACATCTGTATCCCGACGCCTAACGTCCATGATCTATGATTAAACAAATCCTTGTGGTCATAGATGCTTGTGGTAGCTGTACGTTGAGAGCGAAATCAGAGAAAGCGGTGTGACAGCCAGAAGAGCGCCACTGATTGGAGCGCTAAGTTCACCTACTCGCGGCATGTTAGAGTTAGAACAACGCCGCCCGACCAGAGGGAAACGCAGCGCGCGTCGTCTTCCCCGTTGGCCGGCTGCAATTTTTCGCGGGGCGAGCTTAAGTTGGGAACGCGGAGTTACGGCCACGCCAGCCACGCAAAGCACTCGTGCGTCGCAGAGCTATTAAATGAGAAGCATTTCTTTGGCGACTTTGAGCGTATCTATCTATCTATCTATCTATCTATCTATCTATCTATCTATCTATCTATCTATCTATCTATCTATCTATCTATCTATCTATCTATCTATCTATCTATCTATCTATCTATCTATCTATCTATCTATATATCTATCTATCTATCTATCTAGCCGCCTACGACTTGGTGCTCTCCTGGCCGTATCGTTAATGGGATTTATACCAAAATTGGTATGACATAACATGACTGCATGACAAACATGAATGACTGGTCATATCATGAAAATCATGAATAACTTGTCATGAAAAGTATGATTTACACGCCATGGCCATAGTGCTCCTGAGGCCGTTTTCTTAACTTGATATATCCAAAAAATTGGTACGATGAGACATTTCTGCATGACCAACATAAATGACAGGTGGTAATATGAAAATCATGACCTGCATGTCATGTACAACATGATCTACATGCCACGCTCATGGCGCGCTGACAGCCGTTTCGCCAGCTTGATATACACCAAATTTGGTATTGAGTGACGTGACTGTATGACGAGCATAAATAGCGAGTGATAATATGGAAATCATGACATTTCATGTGCAACATGACTTGCTTGCCACGCTCATGACACTCTCGTGGCCGTTTCGCTAGCTTGCTATACACCAAATTTCGTATTGAGTGACGTGACTGTATGACGAGCATAAATGACAAGTGGTAATATGGAAATCATGACATGTCATGTGTAACATGACTTGCATGCCACGCTCCTGGTACTCCCGTGGCCGTTTCGCTAGCTTGATATACACCAAATATTTAAGGCGAAAGCCTTCGATGTCTCATGCTCACGTCCGTCCGTCCGTCCGGTCGTCCGTCCGTCCCTCCAGCCGTGCCTTGGCACGGTGCCAGGTGGGCGCCGGGGCGCGCAAACGGATGCCGGTCGCATTGGACTCTACAGCGCTCGCACTTTGCTTACGTAGCGTCACTGGGCCCGGCGTCTCTAATCATGCAAGGAGGGAGACGCGCGCATCAAGTTCCATTCTGACCGACCCCGTCTCAGTGGGAACAGGCGTTCGAGGAACACACTTTGGAATTGACAAAGTGTCCGTTAATTTAAACTCCGGAACGCGGATGGCGTCTGCACGATGCGCAAAGCGCGAGAATACGAACGCATGCGAAACGGAGGCAGATTGGTCTCGCGTCTCGCTGCGATTCGAGGTAAAAAATTGAAGGACACTTTGTAGATTCTAAAGTGTGTTCGGCGAAAGCGTGTGGCCGTTCCACTGACTATGCCATGTCTTTTAGATGTGAAGCATCTTATGGCGAAGCTTAACCCGGTGGTGGTGGTGGTGGTGGTGGTGGTGGTGGTGTGCCGCGTGCCCACCCTTCCTGCGCATGCGCAAACCCCTAAAAAAAATAAAAATAAACCTCCTCTCTCTCCTCTAGGCATCCCTCCCCGCGGCAACTACACCCTCACTGCGCATGCGCCTCCCCTCCTCTCTCCCCTCTTACACTCCCCCTTCTCTCCTCTAGGCATCCCTGCCCGCGGCGTCTACACTCCCACTGCGCATGCGTGTCACCCCCTCTCTCTCCTCTCCTACGCTCCCCCCTCTCGCCTCGCGACGCCGACGCAGGCAGCGTCTGCTAGCGAGTTTCTTGGTTGAAAAAACCGACTGCTCGCGCTGCACAACCGTTCACTGGCCACCCCGTATATATGGCAATGGATCTTGACCTCCAAGGTGGTGCCGGTGGGAGATTTGTCCTGTGCGTTGTTGAACAATAACAATTCGCAGCGTGCGCGTTAACTAAAAGCGGAGTGCGAGTCTCTGTGTCCAGTCGGAGAGAGAGAGAGAGAAATAACATTTATTTATACATCCGGCGTGTAGGAAGTCCCCGGCCTCGCAGGGCGCGGATGTTCCCTATCTTAAGTCTTCTGTCTCTCATTGCCCATTAGCAGCGATTGGCATGTTCCAGTAGGAAACACTGCTCCATCACTGCCTGCTTTGCGCCTCCCCAGTTTTCTCTCCTGCGCAACGCTGCGATGAGCGCCAGCGTCAACGCCGCCGCCAGTGTAAGCGTTAGCGCCCGCTGCTTCACATCTACACATGGTTCCCTTTAGCGGGAGATGGTGTAATCTTTAGGGGCGAAGCTCCTTAAAGCGGCACCCGTTCGTCCCTCGTCGTTGTCGTAGTCGTAGTCGTAGTGCGTAACAAGTCTTACGCTTTGACCTCCAAGGTGGTGCCGGTGGGAGATTTCTCCTGTGCGTTGTTGAACAATAAAAAATTCGCAGCGTGCGCGTTAACTAAAAGCCGAATTCTTCTGTCTCTCATTCCCCATTAGCAGCCATTGGCATGTTCCAGTAGGAAACGTTAAAAAAAAAAAAGCCGACTTCTGCTGTCTCTCATTCCCAGTAGCAGCCATTGTTTACCTCCAAGGTAGTGCCTGGTGAGATTTCTCCTGTGCGTGATTAAACAATAAAAATTTTGTTCAAAAGGCCGTTGATTGATGAAATAAACCAACGAAAGACGCCAGATGTTTTCTAAAAGCAAAACGAAAAGACGCCAGATGTTTCTAAAGCAAAACGAAAAGACGCCAGCTGCTTAACGAAAGACGCCAGGTGTTTTCTAAAGCAATGGTTTTATAATCAAAACCATATCGCGATACAGGTTTGTAGTGGACGATGCTCGTTGCCGTCGGTGTGTGCTCGTATGGATAAGGATGCCGCTGCAACCAGTGCAAGAACCACTTAGCTTACATTTCACCGACCACAAAGCGGTCATAATGAAAGGACAACGGAAACCAGCAATAAAAGTTTGATAAAACATTTAATCAATCGTTTCACGTCATTTTTATCGGGCGAATTAACGGAAGAAATTTCACGGTTTAACCGATGATTACTTCCAGGAGCTTCGCCCAATCTCATCATCATTCACCTCGTGGATCTGCCGTCAATTTTTTCTTTTACACTCTCAGTGGGATAACACACAAAGCGAATGTGTGCGTGTTTTCTTTTTTAATTTTTTACCGTGAGTCGCAGCGAGACGCGAGACTAATCTTCCTCCGTTCGCATGCGTTAGTATTTTCTCGCGCTTTGTGCATCGTGCAAACGCCATAGCGTTCCAGCGCTTAAATTGACGGGCCCTTTGTAAATTCGAAGGTGTATTCCGTGAACGCCTGTGTCCATTGAGACGGCGTCGGTCAGAATGATTGCAAACGCTGGGCACAGCGAAGCTACGCAAGCAAAGAGCGAACGCTGTAGAGTCCGACGCGACCGGCGTCCGTTTGCGCATCCCGGCGGCCACCTGGCTCCGTTCCAGAGCTCGGATGGACGGGACAGACAGACAGACAGACAGACAGACAGACAGACAGACAGACAGACAGACAGCCAGACAGACAGACAGACAGACAGACGGACGGACGGACGGACGGACGGACGGACGGACGGACGGACGGACGTGAGCATGAGACATTAAAGGCTTTCGCCTTAAAATTAGGCGAACATAAGTGGCAGGTGGTAACATGAAAATCTTGACATGCGTGTCATCTACAATGCTATTTACATGCCACGTTTATGGTGAGCTTGCGTCCAGTTCACTAGATTGATATACACCAAAATTTGTATTGCGCGACGTGACTGTATAATGAACACAGATGACAGGTCCTCACATGTAAATAATGACATGCATATTATATACAGCATGATTTGGTTCTTGCTGGCTGCTTCGCATTACATCGATTCCCACAGTGCGTGGGATCTGCCGGTTTTTATGAGTTCTTTTTTTAAGGCGCTTCATATTTTGATGCGTTCTACGGCTCCGGCTCTCGTGACACATGCCCGGAACGTCGTGTGGGAGTTTATGTTTCGCGTTAGCTTAACACTATGTGACGTTGTAATTCGCTGGGTATTCAAGTTCGTGCGGCTGTTCCTGTCATCGCGCCAGTCTTGAGGGCGCGGGTTCGATTCCCGGCCAAGTACGGTGACCGAATTTCTATGGGGGCGAAGTGTTAGATTTAGGGGCGCGCTTAATAAGTACGCCAGGTGGTCGAAATCAATCCGGAGCCCTCCACTACGCCGTGTCTCATAATCATGTCGCTGTTTTAGGATGTAAAACCTCAGATATTATTGCCTGTATTATCGCGCTATCCGCAAAAGGTGGCGCGAAATCTGGATACTCTGCTAATGTGACGGAGTTAATACTGACAACACTAAAAAGAAAAGAAAACACCCACGACAAAGTGAGTTCCTTCAGGGGGGGCAGGGAGGCTGGGAGAATGTGCGTTGTGTTTTGACTATGATTGCTCTTGGGGGGGGGGGGGGCAAAGGGGGGGGCAGGCGGAAATTGCGGGGGGACTCCAGCCTCCCATACCCCACGCTGGCGCCGCCCCTGAGTAAGCACAATGACGGAGTGACCTTGATATGACAGCGACAAAGTCGAGGCGCGTTTTCGGTGGAAGCGATCGCGAGAATGGGTTTCATATATTTCCCGCGCTTTCGCTCGCTTCTCGTCGCCTGGTGAAGCGGCCGACAGATGGCGAGATGCTCCCGCGTTCCGGGTTCCGGTGAAATGCGCGCGAAAAATCGCTCGCACTTGAATGTCGCCGCGAATCCACTGGGCGGCGGGGTTTGTAGGCAGGGGTTAGGGCTTATTCTTGCACCGTGGGTTAGGGTTATATGGCTACCTTCTTGCATATGCAGTAACTCTAGCAGGGGTCAGCGCAGTAAGCTTACTGTCGACCCGAAGGTCGCGGGTCCGATTCCGGCCGCGGCAGTCGCATTTCAATAGGGGCGAAGTGCTAGACGCCCGTCTACTGTGCGATGTCAGTCAACGTTAAAGAACTCCAGATGGTCGAAATTTCCGGAGCCCCCCCTCTACGTCGTGCCTCATATTCACATCGTGATTTTGACACGCAAAACCCCAGATGTTACAAAACTTACTGTCGTTTTTCTTTTTTTTCGTCTCCTTTGTGTTCTTATTTTGTACTAAAGGTGATCGAGTAGAGAAATTTTCGAATCGAACAGCGGATATTTTCTTCCAATGAAAAAAAAAAAAAGAACAAAAAGGATGGTTCACATTATGCGGCATATGTGATGCGATTTAAAACTGGGCCTAATACTGCAGGCAACTTGAAAGTCTTGAAGGGACCGACAACCAATTTTTACGGTCGTCATCATCATCAGCCTGACTACGCCTACTGCGGGGCAAAGACCTCTCCCATGTTTCGCCAATCAACGCGGTTCTGTACTTTCTGCTGCCACGTTATACCTGCAAACTTCTGAATCTCATCTGCCCACCTTATTTTCTGTCTGCCCCCTCACGCGTTTGTCTTCTCTTGGAATCCAGTCAATTTCGACGTTACCTATTTTCTTTAGCGCAAGGGAAAACTTACCCGGAAGAGTGATCATGACGGAATAGCAACGTGGAGAACGCCGCGAAACATTTGTAATCAGAATTATTCTATCTGCGGCGAATATGAAGTCGCATACGCACGTCACAACGCATGCTGCAAACAGTGAGCGCGAGAGCGGTTCGTGTTCGAGCGCGGCGCATGCGCGCTGAGCGTGCACTCAGCGCGCATGCGCCGCGGCTCGACATGGTCCGCTGGTGGCCGCGAAGGCAGCGCCGCTTCTCGCCGTGTAGCTCCTTTTCCCTATAATAAGAAGCACGGAATTGAGTGGGGCTGAACGATAATACATATACTCTAATTTTCAGGACTAATTATGGCACGTGATAGCATCAGCCTACGTGATACGCACAGCAAAATAATCGACTCCATAATAAAGTTTCAAGGCGGTTCCGCTAGGCTGCGCGACATACCGGTCTTTGTTACTTTTAAGCACGATATGAAAATATAAATACCATTTAGCTCGCGAAAAGAATGCTCGAATCTGCCACTATAATTGACGGAACGCATTTCCTCCAGAATTTAATCACACGTTATGGCAATGGTGGTTGTTGAATCTGACGCGTCCGGACGTGTAATTGTGCGGAAGTGCGTTCAGTGGTCACCTTTACAATGTGAAATAACTTGTCCACACTTCTTTATTTCTGTATTACAATTTTGTGATATCTCTCTGTTTTATGATCTTATGCTTGGCATCTGTATATTTACGTATTTGCTTTACACTTTTTAATGCGGCTCATTCGTCGCTTTCCAACTGTTGCCAATTTTCTTTATGCCTCGCATAACAGGAGGTCTCACTGACCGTTTAACAAGAGGGAGATCGCCGTCTGTGCTTTTATCATTTGTTCACACATAATACTGTGTAGCGCTATGCTTAGTAAAGCAGCTTTAAAAGGACACTATAGTCAGATAATTTGTGTCTGTGCGAAAGGTCAACGTTCGAGAACGTCTAAAATGTCAATATTATTAATCTTATTCTCTACTAATCGAGAATAAGGATTTAATGGGGGGCTAGTTGGTATGGCATCGTTCTTTTTCTGCGCTAAAATGACACGCAAGACAAAACGAGAACACAGATGTGCGCAAACTTGCAACTGTTTATTTGCTAACAACGCACGTCATATATACACACACATGAAAGGGTGAGCAGCTGACAAAATCATGAAAAAAAAAACTGGATAAAAAATTTTTTTATCCAGTTTTTTTTTTTTCATGATTGAAAGAATGATACTAATTGAGAAATCAAGGTAGATATAGGACACTACATGCGCCACCACTGGGATATTTTGGAATGAGCACGATGACGTCAAGGGTCCTGAGTACAATTAATCGCTAGTACTCAAACTACTTATAATAAAAAT
>JALIZH010019782.1:0-68099 GCA_030522465.1 Rhipicephalus appendiculatus | reverse complement strand
GAGTTAATAAAAATGGTGCTGTTGTCATTCCTTTTTTTTTTCGTTCCAATGTATTCAATAAAAAGCGTTAGAGATATTTGACGTGAAAACTAAGATAACATGATGCTACACCCTGTGCGGCAACAAACAAGTAAATTTTCAGTTGAATACAGGAACCCATACCTGTATGAGGATAACGTTTCATATCGTTCTCGTCCAGGTGCGTAACAAAAAAAATACGCTGCAGTTCCCTTCCCTGTACTTGAGGGTCATATTTAAAACAGGATAGTTTTCACTTCCTAAATATGTTTAAAAAGAACAGAAGAAACTTTTAGCTCTGAATTCATTCACTAATAGATAAACATATTATTATAGCTGGTAGAGATATGACCAATACGAGTTGTTTCTGGGCGCTACGACGTGTGTTGCTATTGTGAGGGAGAAGATCGGCCAGCACCGAGGCCCATCGCCATCGGCTGGCACACACCGACAATTCGCACTGTGGCTACGCCCTGCGTGCTGCTGCTACGATAGTCGCTCTCGTAGGATCCTCAATAAACCCCCCGTAACAAGTGGTGGAGGTGCGGGGTAAGCAAATCTGGAACTACGCAACGGGAAACCTCAAGCCCGCCTCTACAATGACGGAAGAGGGGCCAATGCAACAACAACAACCCGGTACCACGGTGACTACAGTGCTCTGCCCTGTCCCGTTCCCTCAACGCGACACGCCAATCTTCAGCGGTGCAGAAGAGCAAGATGTGGAAGACTGGCTCGCTGAATACGAACGAGTGATCGTGATAAACCGCTGGGACGACGCAGGAAAGCTTAACTACCTGTCATTTTACTTGAGCGGTGTCGCCAGCGTGTGGCATCGAAACCACCAACATGACCTCCCGACATGGGCTGCCTTCAAAACTCACGTGGCGGAGGTATTCGGGCGCCCCACCGTTCGCAAGCTTCGAGCTGAGCAACGTTTGCGTGCTCGTGCGCAGCAGAGCGGTGAGAATTTCACAAGCTCCATAGAAGACGTTCTTGACCTATGTAACCGCGTTGATGTCGCAATGATCGATGCCGAGAAGATCAGGCATATCTTGAAAGGAATCGAAGACGATGTCTTTCAGATGCTGCTGGCGAGGAACCCATGAACGGTCTCTGACCTAGTCAGTCTTTGCCAAAGCTTCGATGAACTGCGCAAACAACGTGCAGTCACCCGCCAATCTCCGCCACACGCGACTTCAATGTCCGGCTTGGCTGTAGCTCCCGATAACACGTCCCTGCTGCAACAGATTAAGGATTTCGGACACGTCCCTGGCTACGCCTTGCGTGCTGCTGCTACGATCGTCGCTCTCGTAGGATCCTCAATAAACCCCCCGTAACGCTATTCTTTGCTAAAAGCAGATTTGGTTGTGGACTACCAAATAGATATGCACGTGCGCGCTACTATATGAGTTGTGGAGATAGGTTTACTACAGAAGCTTACCCTACGAAGCGACCGGGAAGGGCGCGACGTACTCCGCTGCCGTCGCGCACAAATACGCTACGACCGGGTTCGTCGACTCTCCGACACGGCGCAGAGATGGCACTCGAGGCAGTTCGTCAACAAAAACGGGTTTATTAACCCAAGATACAGCACACTGTGACAATCACGGGATTGCGGGCCGTTAGGGTAACTCCGCAAAACCGACCGATTGAACGCTTGCAGGCAGGCGCTACGGCTATCACACAAAGGGGCAGCAGCCGAGCGCACGTACGAGAAGCCGCCTGCTAAAGCAGTGCGTCTACCTCTCGTGCAGGCCTGTGACCATCTGCCAGAGCACGCGAGCGCCGGGCGGAAGCAAGCTAAGGGGAGAGGGTGCTGTCACGGGCGGCCAATGAGGATCGGCGAAGCACCGTGACGTGCGCTAGTGTGACGCGAGGGGAAGGCATTGTCCGGGCAAGTCCGGACATGTGTCTCTCTGCAGGGAAGACCGACGCATGGCTTGCACCAGATAAAAGGCCTGGCGGCGTAACCACGGTGGCCATGTCACCGTTTAACGGCGGTTCCCGGCGCACGAGGATTACGGGGCCAGCCCCCGTGCTAGCTGGGGAACGAGGCGCGCCCACAGGGGGGGGGGAGGGTTTCGCTCGATTCCCACATTCCCCCTCCTAAAGACCGAGGTCAGCCTGTTAAAGAGGCTGTCCGAGGCCAAGTGGCAAGGTCAGCTCAGCCGCAAAGGAGCTGGCCAACGGGGCAATGTCCAAAAGGGGTTGCCGTCTCCACGAAGGCCAGGACAGAAGAACGTTGCCGCACAGCACGGACAGGCGAGGTTGTCGTTCCCGTCCAACGAGTCCAAGGTCGGCCTTGGTCGCCCAAAAGTCTCACCAAAAGATTTACCACTCCAGGGAGAGCCCACTGCCAAGAAGGAGGTCCGCAGCCCAGGAGGAACGGGGCAGCACAGCACAACGGGTGGCAGCCAGCTCGCTTGAAGTTCGCCGGTCTGTAGAAGGCAGCCGGGAACGTACGAGGCGTGGCTGCGGGTTGGCGTGCAGCAGCCAGCCGATGGATGTCGCTGGGATGCTGGGATGTCGCTGGAAAACGGCAGGCTGGAACGGCAGGCAACCAGGAACGGAAGCCGGAGCAACCAGGCTCGGGCCTGGGCCAAAGCTTGTGTGGGCAGGCCAGCCACCGAAAGCGGCTGCCGAGGCCGCCAGCTGGGTTGGGCTGGATGGCGGTGTCTGGAGGGCAGAAGGCGGAGATCAGGCCACAGCCAGAAGGACCAGGCGACAGCAGGAAGCACGGTCAGGAACAAGCTGGCGGCATGGTAGAGCCAGGCGCCGGAAGACGACAGGGCTACGAAGAAGCGGCAAGAAATGCCACCGGCATAGCCGGCTAGTGTGCCAGCCTGACTGTGCTAACCAAGAATGGGGCGCTTGCCAGGGTCAGGCTTGGACGACATATCAGGGGGTATTTTCGACCATGAGGGCATTCTACCCCTGCAAGGCGTGTGTCCGCGCACCTTAGCACTTATTCTCCTTGCACTAACGTGGCATGGAATGAAGTCCGGCTACCTGCTAGTGGAGAAAGGTTGCTTAAGTGTGCTTCCGCAGGTTGTACCGGTGGAGTGGCTTGGGGCCAGCCTTCTCACGGTTTCCCTGCGGTTCGGGGGCCGCCTCCCCTTCCCAAGTCGTTGCTGCGAGCAACGAAAGGTTTGAGGTCGGAGACATTAACTGGAACGTCGATTTGTCTCCCTTGGGAGTCAGCCAGCTTGTACACCAGAGGCGACACTTTCGTCTGCACTCGGTATGGACCCAACCACTTGGCCGACAGGAAGGCCGAGATGTCTTTGGCGGCGTCACACAAGACGTGGTTGCGTCTGAGGACGAGATCGCCGACATCGTACTGCACGTCCCGATGCGACCAGTCGTATTGAGCCTTATGTCCAGCTCGCGCTTTTGCCAGGTTGGAACGTGCATTCCAACCTGGCAAAGTCGAGGGCTGCGTCCATCCGTGAGCGCAGTTCCGCCGCGTAGCCAAACGGGCCGGCTTTCGTGGCGCACGCCACGCTGCCGCCCCGCAGGACACGGTCCATGGGGTTAGGGAGCTCTCTCCCGAAGTTGAGGAAACCGGGCGTGTACCCTGTCAAATGGTTCACCGTGGACCGCAAGGAGAAGCCAATCTCCTTAAAACAGGCGTCCCAATCCCTGTGTTGCTGCGCAAAGGCTGTCAGCAAAGGCTTGAGGTTCCGGTTTATCCGCTCAGTCGGGTTGGCCTGTGGGTGATACGCGGTTGTCTTGCGGTGCTTAATGCCAAAGGCAGCACACGCATCCACAAACACATTGGCCGTGAAATAGGACGCATTGTCCGTGATCAACTCCGCCGGAAAGCCAAAGCGGGTAAAGACCTCGGTCAACTTGTCCCAGATTTCGCGTGCCGTTAACTCCCGAAGGGGAAACAACTCGACCCACTTCGTGAAGTGATTTGTGACAGTCAGGAGAATAACATGGACTCTCCGGCTTCTAGGGAAGGGTCCCATAATATCACAGGCCGCGACCCGCCAGGGTTCTTGGCTGTCGATCGGCTGCATCAGCCCGGGAGACTTGCCACAACGAGGGTTCACGCATTGGCACACGCGGCATGAGCGGGTGTAGTGAAGGGCATCATGCTACATGCCAGGCCAGGTAGCAGAGCGGCATAACTTTTGAAAAGTCTTAAGGCCACTCGTATGTCCGGCCAACTGCGAGCCGTGGAAATAGCCGAGGGTGGCTTTTCTTAGACTGCGGGGTATCACCACCTTGAAAGACCTCTGGGGAGCTTCTTTAGATGGGACGTAGCGCAGGTGAACATCATCAGCATCAAGCAGATACGAGTCCAACGCGTCCGCAGCCATACCAGTCTGCGTCCGACACTCGGCGCCGACAGCAATACCAGCTGTCCGTTTATACCCGGCGGGATGACCGCCACGCTCCTCTTGGGAGCTCAGCTCATCGAGCGTGGGAACAATTTACTGACAAAACGGATCGTCCAGCTGTGCCTTGAATAGGTCCTCTCTGCTGAAGACGATACCGTCGGACGTAGCAGGGTCTACCAGGTATGCGTCCTCACCCGAGGTGGTCGACTCCGAAAGTGACGTCGCCCTCGGTGTTCGCGCCTTTCGATCCATTGGAGCCAGAAGCCTCGGAGTCTAGTTGGTGCGATTGCTCTCAGGAGTGGCGGACACAAGTGTCAGACGCCAAAAGGGGCTCGTGACAGGGCGTCAACCATAACGTTTGAACTCCCTTTCCGGTCGCTCACTACAAAGTTGTACCGCTGCAAGGTCAACGCCCAGCGCGCGAGGCAGCCCGAGGGCTCGCGCAAGCGCTTCAGCCTGGTGAGTGCCATGTGGTTCATTTCTACCACGAATGGCACACCGTCGACGTAGCAGTCGAACATCCGGAGAGCAAGAACTATAGCGAGACATTTCCTTTCAGTCACGCTGTAGGTTGCGCTCGGCGGCGTTAAGTGACCGGCTCGCAAAGACGACTGGCCGGAGTACGCCGTCATGCTCTTGAAGCAGCACTGCCCCGAGAACAAGGTTGCTCGCGTCCGCTTGGACTACGAACTCCCCTGTTGAGGTCGGGCAGCTTCAGATCGGCTGTGGCCAATAGAACTTCGGATAGCGCCTTAAAGGCTCGCTCTTGCTCTGGGCCCCAGCTCCATCGTGCCAACTTTTTCAACAGTGCGGTCAAGGGCGCTTGGAGGTCTGCGCAGTTTGGGATGAACTGTCTGTAGTAGTTCACCATGCCCAAAAAGCGCCTCAGGCCCTGAATGCTCGCCGGCGTCGGGTGCTCGACAATCGCCTGTACCTTCTTCTCACACGGCAGAACGCGACCACTCTCGATGGTAAATCCCGAAAGTGAAATGCGAGTCTCAGCTATTTGAACTTTCTTCGGTTTCAGAGTCAACCCGGCGGCACGTAACCTCTAGAGGACATCCTCCAAGCGGTGGGTGGAGGTGCTCCTCGAACGTTCGAGAGAAGATGACATTGTCATCGAGGCACGCCATAGCGAATTGCCATTTAGCGTCCCCGAGAATGCGATCACTCAGTCTCTGGAACGTAGCTGCAGCTCCAGAACAGCCAAACGGCATGCGGGCAAACTCAATAGGAGAGGGTGCTGTCACGGGCGGCCAATGATGATCGGCGAAGCACCGTGACGTGCGCTAGCGGGACGCGAAGAGAAGGCATTGTCCGGGCAAGTTTGGACATGTGTCTCCGAGCGGGCAATACCGACGCATGGCTTGCACCAGACAAAAAGGCCTGGCGGCGAAACCACGGTGGCCATGTCGCCGATTTAACCCCGTGTTCCTCCCGGCGCACGAGGAGCACGGGGCCAGCACCCGCGCGAGCTGGGGAACGAGGCGCCCATGGGGAGGTCGCGCTCGATTCCCGCAGAGTGTAGCTCACGCTACGTTGACCTAAGGTACAAAGCGTCGAAGGACGGTAATGACGTAGCGGTTTTCAATGCAGCTACGGGCTGCAAATCGCAGCTGATGTCTTGTTTCACACCCCATTTGTGAAGAATACGTGCAACTGATTGGCAACCTTTGCCCCTGAGATCGCTGCTCTTAGCTTCCCCGTCGTGGGCTGAGTGAGCTCTGCATCTGGTCGTATCGGTGGTGCTGTGTAGAAAACAGTCAGTAATGACCATTCATAGGGGGGGGGCGTGAGCGGACTTCAGCGCGTGACGAGCTGGCTGTAATCGGCCCGCCAACTCGTCATATCACTAGCGGCGTTGGCTAGACCGCTAAAGTGACGACGAAGAACAGAGGGCGCAAACTCTTGGGCCGCTACGACGCAATGAAAGAAATGAAGACTGATGTGGCCTGCTTCCTCATTACGGAAGCACAGAGGCACGTAGCGAAACTACCCCAAATGTTGATTTTGCGAAGTGGTGGTCACATTGCCGTCGAAGTTCTCCGGTAGTACCAAAACACTGCCGGCGGTTTTTTTTATTGCGATAGCAATTATATGGACAGCCTCGACGGGTTTTTGCCGTCGTCGTTGCCGTTGCCGTCGCCGTCATGTCGCGTATGAAGTCCAAATTGATAAGAGCCCCCCTCGTATCGTACGTTCCACCAGCGGGTAATAGCGGGCGAGCGGGAGCGATGAACGCGGCTGAAGCGGAGATCAAACGAGCCGGCCCGTCTCCGTCGCTCCCGAGGCGCATGCGATAATAGACAGTTATAGTATAGCGTTAGCGTGATTGCGGGAGTTAAGGGAATAGCGTTACCGTGCCGCACACGTTCGTTTCGGACAGCGCGTCATAGTTTAGCGCGATAGCGTTTACGTACCCAAGCTGGCATGGTGGCGTCATCTAGCGGAGGGTGAATGCATTAAAAAGAGTGAAAAAGAAAAAAAAAACTGAGAATTCTCGCCTGTATCTCCGCGCGCAGCAATATTAGTACTTCTATTTAGTAATAATAAAAGTAAATAAGTAAGAACCACGCACCAAAAGCGCGAATTTTTATGTTGCGGATTTGTTTACACTGATCTTCTAGTTAGGCCTAGGGACGTTCGAAATGGGAAGCGATCACAAAAACTAGGCTAAGTTATCCGTAATACTCGGTTGTCGAAGCTACCTGAAGGCAAGCGAAGCCATTTTGCACAGTCGTTAGCTACTAAAGAAGTGGAACCGTCCCCACCAAGGCTAAATTCAGTTCGAAGCGGGCGTCCAAAACCGCCGCCATGTTTTACGTACACTACGTAGACCACGAAAACACGGTAACGCTAAATCTGAAAAATAGCGTGCGTGCGGTACACGCTACGGGTCTTTTAGCGCATAGCGCATGCGCACTTCGATCCCGCTATTCCGCTAAGCCCGCTATCCCGCTAAGCCCGCTATACTATAGCTGTCTAATATCCCCCCAACTGGTCAACCTACAGCGCCCGTCGTTCGTGAGCGTGAAAAGACGCGAGGGGGGGGGGGTCCTCGGAGCGACCTTCGATTTTACGAGCGCGGTCGTCGCGGGAGCGCGCGTTATCTCCCCTTCTCGGCGGCCGACAAAGCGGGGGGCCGGTATACCCTTCTACGTGCTGCGCTCTGAACGCGAAGAGAATGTGGTGAGCGTTTTCTAGAGTTGCGTGAGATCGGATCCAAAAGAGTTAGCTGCCAGCCTCACTTCGTATAACATTACAATTTGTTGCTATCGCATTCATTGCTTCACCCTTGCGGTGAAACTGTGACTTTTTTTTTACTTTACTAGTACGGTATCTCCGCAGTACACTGCTTTCGGCGCACAGGGTCTGTAGAGCTAGGCTTACCAGTCTCACTGTTCAGTTCGGGAAACTAAAGCACACGCTCATCTCCTGGGACACAGTTTCTGTGACTAACATTATTGCGCATCGATTCGGAGCGGTGGTGTGCTTTTTTTGTTCTCTTCGACAATTTCTCGTATAAAATGGCGCACGGAAAATTTAGTAGTTGCTCTCAATGCTGTCACAGGAGTTGTCTGAGAGAGAGAGAGAAAAAAAAAGCAAAGGAAAGGCAGGTAGGTTAACCGGGTTGCAAGGGTTTGCTACCCTAAAATACGGATAGGGGTAAGGGGAGGAAAAGAATAGAACAGAAGATCATATGTATTCAGCCACCGGCGTTTAGATGGTCGTACTGACACCAGCGTAGCTCTAGCGTTGTAGCGAGTATTCAATGGCTATCGCCTCCTTCGTAAAATCGTCGACGAATGCTGGCGGGCGTATTTACAATAAGAATAATCTTGCCCTGCGTTTGATGTGGATTAGCATTTTAGCCAAGAACATACTGGGATCTGCTCAACGAAATTGACTGGCCATGTCCTCAATGAACACGCCAACGGTTTCATTCAGCTTTTCAATCCTGGCTTCAAAGAGCTGCTATGCATTGTCTCTTCTTTCGGTGGAACAAAGTTCGAAGCTGGGCCCTCTCCGCGGCAGCCCAGTATTCTACCACAGAGCCATGCCGCCCTGAAATGAGCCAACTGCCGCGGCTTGCAAGAAGCGTCATCAAAAGACTGTCAATTAATAGAAAAAGAATGGAGTGTCTTGAAACGGATGGTACGTAAACGCCTCCACGCACAAAGAGGCGGCTGAAATTGTGAGAAATAGGCAATGACGCTCGCGTCGGTGACGAACGTCTAGGGCTACTGCTGCCCAAACTGGACGTACAACGCGATCTCCTACTCCGACAGACCATCAGCCTTCCTTTAAGCGACAATTACCACCACTGCCGCCACCGCCAGCGCCCAATGCATCACAGTCGGAGAGCCGAAAAGGGGCAGAGGCTTCGAAAGCGGCGGCGGATGTGATGTGACCCTCTCTGCCACCACTTCGCACTTATAAATAGCGGCTGCAGAATGCACCGCAATGCACATAATCGTCCACAGATGATTTCCATGACGAAAACCGACAAGTCCTCGCATTCTCTCATGACCTTAGCAAGGGAATGACAACTTCATCAGCCAGTGGCGGATCAACTCGTTCGCAAGGGGGGGGGGGCTGGCCACTCACTTTGTTCGCCGTGTGTACACGCACACGCACGCACACACACACACACATATAGATGTGTATGTGCAGGGTTGTCGTTGGTGGCTACTTTGCGACAAAGTGGCTACTTTCCGACCCTGTCTGGCGACAAAAAAATTGAGGTTGGTGCCATGGCTACTTTCTGGCTACATTGAACATCTACTTTGGCGCATTTACTGGCCATTACTCCGCATTATTTGAAGATAAAACAGCAACCAAGTTCAAAGAATAACCATTGTTTTCAAACTTTTCTGTTATGTTGGCTTACGCGTGCACGTGTACTTCCTCCGCCAGCTGACTTGTGCGCATCGAGGCACCTAACGAGCGTCCCTCTGTCTGACGCGCGCATGTAAGGAAATGTGCATCTATACAGCACAGGGCTGAAACAATGAGCGTCAAGGAGATGTTCGCAGCAAAATGGAGCTGCACTGTTCATCTTCGATCAGATATCGCTACTTTACGACGGAATGGTATGATTTAACTTTGTAGCAATTTTGATC
Organism: Rhipicephalus appendiculatus; assembly: GCA_030522465.1. Taxonomy (NCBI): domain Eukaryota; kingdom Metazoa; phylum Arthropoda; class Arachnida; order Ixodida; family Ixodidae; genus Rhipicephalus; species Rhipicephalus appendiculatus. The sequence goes on along the minus strand of JALIZH010019782.1, from coordinate 58,609 downwards.
TGTGGCTTCACGAAAAAATACCGTCAACTTTTATTGCTCCGGCTGAGCTTTTGACACAAAATTACTTTTGCAGAAACTCTATCTACCATAGATAAATTGCATGCAGGCGCACTGAAAGTATAATAGTTTATTATTTATTTTTGTAACTTACCTGCGGCTTGCAGACCAAGCAAGAGGGAAAAATATTATGCTAGTTATACTCCGTTCTCCGTCATTCAAAATCATATTATTATATGAATTTAATATATATATTATAATATCATATTATATGCATTACTCTATTCGCAACATCTCTTTTTTCTCGATCTGGCTACGAATTTGGCACTAAAATTCAATGGCATGGCTACTTTGGCTACGTTTAGCTTGAATTTTGGCTGCTTTTCAAGTCTACCCAACGGCAACCCTGTATATGTGAGACAGACAATTAGGTGGGCAGATGAGATTAAGAAGTTTGCAGGTATAACGTGGCAGCAGAAAGCACAGGACCGGGTTGACTGGCGGAACATGGGAGAGGCCTTTGCCCTAGAGTGGGCGTAGTCAGGCTGATTATATATATAAATATATACTTTTGCTCTCAATCTGAAGTGATTTTGTATATACAGGAAAATTTGCTTTTCAACACTGTTTGAAATCAAGGAAGAAGCTGCACAAACATATCGTGCAGGCTGGCCGCCCTACACAGCAACAGCACAGCAGTGTTTAATAACATTATTGCTGTCAATTTTAAGAAGTACAGCCACATTTAGCCTGTTCTTCACCTAAGCATTCCAACTGCAAACTTCACAGTCTCAGTATGCCATTGTAAATACGATGAGTATGAAGAACCTGTCACCCCTACGTTATTATCTACGTTACCATACTAATCAATATATGTGGCTGAGAAAGCAAGGTACTTCGTAGATGTCTTCAGAATAAGCTGAGTGCCAAATTTTTACTGCGAGGGCCCTCTAATATATACAGTCTTTCTGCAGAAGAAAACGTTCAGCCAATTAATTTTTATGGAAATCACATTTAGCTGCTCGTGCATATATGATTATGAATGTCTACGAATTTATATACTAGGTGTCGTTCCTTGCCTTCCTACTTTTCTCAGCTTGTGCGGGACGTGGAGGGAAAAGCGGAGAAGTGGCCTTTGACTCCTCCCCTCCGGCCCCTTCAAGTGTACACGCTTACGTAAACTGTGTAAGCTCAACTTCGCATTGAAGAAATGCGAGTGATTATAGCGTTCAACTACCCCGAATTGTTTTCTTCCGTATAGGTCGTTAGCTGTTAATGTCTGGTCAAAATTTTCTGGGTCATGCTCACAGCAGCTGCTCCAAACACGACGTAACAAATTACGCGTAAGTGATCCATCGTGTAACGACCACTTACGCACGACTACATCAGGGAAAGACAGTAAATTATTTTTAAAACGGCATATTGTTGGTGATTGGTTCTTCGCTATCCTCATAAATTTTCCGTGTGGCGTACAATAACCTCCTTGTCACGCGACGTAGCAAGTCTGTGAGAACTCGCGGCGTTAAAAAGAAATGTGCACAATTAGCAGCGCATTTCTAAGCTGAACAATAACTAATTTTTTTTGGAATAGCCAGACAGAGTCTCAATCCGAACGCAATTCATGAACGCTGCCCGCAAATCACATTGGCAGTGGCTACTTTAGCTGCTGGTGAGATGAATTCATATACTTATAATAGATACTTTGAGTAGTAGCATACCGATAATGATCTTTTTTTTTTGTGCGTATGCAACTCTCTGCGAATTCATCCTTGCTGAGAGAGGTAGACAGAGAAATAGGCATGGTTATGAACAGACACAGTCCTTTGCAGTTGGGCAATATTCTTAGTCCAGAAAACCGCGGACGGTGATCATTTCTTTGGTCAGGTAAGATCAAGTTGTGGGGCAAACTCGAAAGCTGGACTTCTCAAAGTGCTCGAGTATACTACCTTACACATCGCCTTGTTACAAGCCGCCAGGAGTGTTGGCGTTTGCCATGTGATAAGCAAGGTGAAGCGGGTTAGTAGGATACTACAGCGGGAGCCTTTCTTAGCTCTCCTGGCTCAGCACAACTAGAATACGCGGCACTTCTGCACGCTAATCAACTCCCAGCAGCTCGGATATAAAGCAGCGGCGATGCTATTCGTTTTCAAAGATAGAAACTAGGTTTCCTGAAACAGGGAGAGCGATTGATCATGCTATAAAACGTTTACCAGTTCTCCGTGCATTCGCGTCACCGATTACGTAAATTTCAGGACCGGCAGAACACAATAAAATCATGGCACTGCTCTAATCATATAGAGCCCCTGCAAAGCAGTAGCCTCCCAAGGGACACATAGGCAGCCCACACCACAGAGAGCTTGTACAGTGCACGGTCATGAGAACCGGCGTACAGTCCTCACAGCAGAATCGCAGGACGAATTTTATTACATAATTACATTATTGCCGCGTCCAGACTGTAGCCGACAATGACCGCTGTGGAAAGTGGGGGGTCGGCCCCCCTAACTTTTCAAAGTGTGGGGGGCCAGCGCCACTTTTGCCCCCCCCCCCCTGCATATACGCCTATGCCATTAGCTCAATGCCCACTGCAAGTTCTGGATTCTTTGGAGCCAGTCTTTGCAAGCCTTGTTTGAACATCTTGGATTCGCGACTTAATTTAGACAACCGTTGATGAACTGGTCTGAAACACTTCCCAGTTGTGACAGTCTGTGTGTGCGCGGTGAACGTTGTTATGGGTTTCCGCGTATCACTTGATCTGTGTTTGCTCCTTCTTTCTTAATTCTTTTCCTCCCCTTTTCCCCTCCCCCCGTGTAGGGTAGCAAACCGGGTATAACCTGGTTAACCTTCGTGCCTTTCCTTGGTTTCTCTCTCTCTGTCTTTCGGTGACTGCTGACATGTAAAAAAATGTCATTTCAATCGGCGAAGATGGGTGGCCAACAGAGCTGACAGGCGCAAAATCTCTTTCCGGAGTTTTCTAAGGGATTCGTAGGCGTAGTTTTATTGTGGGTTGCGGCCTTCCCCAGTACTGTGTGGTCCAGTGCTTTGTGGTGCTCATATGTGCCTTCTCGGGTCCGGGTGTCGTTTTGCGCTACATGAAAGTTTTTCAAATTAATAACCAACAAGCCCACATTGCAACTCTCGCCTTTTCCAGAACCATAGTTTGGCATATTCACTCACGAGTACACTCACTCGCACTCACTTATACTCCTTTGAAAGGCATGAGTATGATAATGAGTGAGTACTCATGAGTGTCAGTAGGCGTGAGTATGAACGTGAGTAGGTACTCATGACTCATGAGTTTGAGTAGGCGTGAGTATCAACGTGAGTACTCGTTAGCTTGAGTGACTGTGAGTATGAACATCAGTTTGCATATAAATGTTTGAATACACGTGAGTATGATTGCAGATGAGTAGCTTGGATTGTGAGTATATACGCATAGGAAGGCGAGTGAGTACTTAAAGGGCCCCCTTAGCCGCCCCGAGGTCGAAATTTAGTTGAGATGTCAGAGTTGTGCAGGAGTGAACAAAGAACATGTAACCGTGAGAATTTTCAAATTTTCAAAATGGTGCCGTAATCGCGGAGTTACACGCGTTTGATGATACAAAAGACGCCCTCGCTCGTTCCGCCCTTTCCTTCGCTCTGCTACGTTCGTCGACTCGGGCCTGCTTCTGGCCGAGTGTGCCTCCTCACCATGCGAGGAGGAAGAGTAGCTAGCATGCCTACCTGCGATAGGACAAACAGGTTGTCACGATGACGATCAGGTGACATGTTGACGTCACAGCGAAAGATGAGGGGTTGAGGAATGCCCAAAGGAACGGACAGGAGAAGGGATTGTTTCTTGGAATTTTAGGGGCGCCCGTGCTCGTAATGCTGCCGAGTGTGGCATTGTTGATTGTGACGTCATTGTGAACCCCATGCGTTCGTTTACTTGAAATGTTAGAAAAAAATATATCAGAGGTGATTTAGTGGCCTTTCAAGGGTGTGAGTACACGTGAGTATAAACATGAGTGAGTAGCTCGGTGTGTGAATTAGAGGTGGGCACGGGCTCCGGGTAGCCCGAAATCCCGAGCCCGGCCCGGCCTGGCCCGCGGGCTGGGCTCGGGTAGGCCGACGTCTTCTCATCTCGGACCCGGGCCGGGCTCGGGCCACTTAGTTGTTTTATCGGGCCGGCCGGGCCATGTGCAAAGCCCGTATCAAGCCCGAAATATAGATGCTGTGCCGGAATATTTTTTCTGCACGTAGCGATGAACACGCAAGATGAGCTTTGTGATTATCTATCCGTCATCCCCATGTCCTGCATCTCAGGTACTAAACTTCTGGAAGAACAAGCAGTCTAAATATCCCAAGCTCGCTATGCCTGAGAAAAAGATGGTGGAAATTCCGACTACCAGTGCGAGCAGCGAACGGAACTTCAGAGCAGTGGAAGACGCGAAGCAGGAACGCCGCACTTCACTGAATAAGCAGCGTGGAGAGTTGGGCGAGTTGGTACGAGTTCATTGTGGTCGAAGTGTGCAGTGGGACGAGACACGAAGAGGAGGCGAGTCTCGCCTTCTTTTCGTGTCTCGCCCCACTGCGCAGTTCGACCAGAACGGACTTCACAGAAGCCCGAATCATTGAAGAGTCTGTTTTTTTATACGTCATCTTGTAATCTGTGCATATATTGACTGCAAAATGTCGCTTGCTTATGTTTCACTTTGATATGTTGAACGAAATGCCACATTTTCGGAAAGCGATGTCTAGTCGCCGCAGCAAACCTACATAATGGCGGCACGCACTGGGCCGGGCCCGGGCTTTTGCTATTGTACGTCGGGCCGGGCCGGGCGGGCTCGCAGCCCTATAGCATCGGGATCGGGCGGGCCTTCAATGCTGTCAGCGGGCCCGGGCCGGGCTCGGGCTCGAAAATAGGGCCCGTGCACAGCTCTAGTGTGAATATACATGAGCAGGGCTGGGCAGTATCGAAGATACATGTATCTTAGATACTATCTTAGATACTCTTTGGGTATCTTGTATCTGTATCGCGATACGTCTCGCAAAACGAGTATCTGTATCTGTATTTCCGATACATTCAATAATGTATCGTGTATCTTAAGATACAAGATACTGCTATAGAAACGCCACCCAGTGAAACAACAAACGTCAGCTGAACTCTGCTTCTCAAGCTGATACTGCTGCCACTAAGCCCCCCTCAATAAAGTTAACGACAGCGATATTCCTTTGTCTTTTTGCCAGAGCACTCCAGTGAGCATAGGAAATAAGGTCTATACGCGTCTCTAGTACTCTCTACTGGTGGAGCAGAGTCACGGGATGGCGCTTCAGTCATCTCGACAAAAACAAGCGCGCGAACGTCTATGTGCAACCAACCTTTTGTTTCTCCATATTTTCTTTCTTTTTAGCTGTGTCGGTGCCATGAACCTTGTTTGTAGCTACGGTACTTTGCTGCGCACTACAATGCGTGCGGCGTCTTTCGCTCAAATTCGGATGCGGCTATAGTGTCGTTATCGAAGTTTGTCTTGCGTGGCGCTTTATTGCAAAGCCTCAAAAAGGCGAGAATGTGGTTGCTTTGCATCTCGCTGCTTTCACATAGAGATTTGACAGATCTCGTCGATGTAAGCTTGACTTGCACAGTATGAGATTGACTTATATTCCACGTTAGATTCTAACAACCGTCGCTCCACCAGTGTCGATGCTGTTTGCCATAGAACAAACATTTACGTAAAAGGTGATATTCTGGTGTACTGTATCTTTGTTCTTCGTGATAAATTATCCAAGAAGTTTCTTTTAATAATTAGCTTGATTGTTAGCACAAATGCTCTCTTTTCTGTCCTCCGTTTGCATCTCACGCATTACCCAGGCCTCTGTGTAGTTTTTTTTTTCGTTTGTTAGCTGTAATAAATCTTTTGTAACCTCCTCCTCTGTTGCTTCTCTTATTTATTGTTATTTTTAATTGTCTGCGTCATTGCTACTTTTTACATATCTACATTCCACGTCAGTTTACTGTTCAGGCTATCTTAGGGCAAATGTAAAATAATCTGAGCATGCCTACTGCTTCCAGGAACAAAAATTCTGTTTACGATTTAATAAAATACCGAAATTGAGTTTACAAAATAGCAATGGAAATTATAACAAAAAAATCTTTGAGACATTAAGAAGGGGATTTGAGAAACATAATACCAAGTACTACGGTTTTCTCATCAGCGTCCCGACGAGTCCTTTAATGCTATTTTCCGTGGGTACTGAGTTTTCTATTGTTTGACTTTAACACGTAAGTTGACAATACATCATGCTGTATTTTCATAGCTTTTAGGGGTGCCGCCTGTATCGTGTTTATAAAGGGTGTCAGGTAACTGGAACGAAATATTTACAAAGAAGATCTTAACCTCAACTGAATAAAACCAAAGATGGGGGTTTTCCGCCATGTGGCTCTTATTAGGGTATTTTTATATTACGCTTAATTTCTTAACTGGGATGAGAGATGTAAGATTTCTGATCTTCATTTTGGGGCCAAGTGTGTTTCTTTGCGTTTTAGAGGGCATTCTAAAACGACAGATCTGACTTTTTGTGGAAAGGTACACGCTACTTAGTGGTTTTTGCGGCGTTTAAAGAAAGCCGGAAAAATATGACCACGTTACTGCGCTCGTACGCTATTGTGCTGCAGTGCTCTCAGACGTTCTTCGAGCAAAACAACCGGCAAGCGGACCGCGGCGAAATGAGTGACCGCGGCATCGGCTCCACAGCGCGTCAGCATTTCTGACCGCCACACACGGCAAAGCAACACCATCGTCCCTGACAAGCGACAGGCTGACAGTCCGCGCGCCGTTTGTTTCGCTTGATGCGCGTTTAAGAGCGCTGTAGTACGATAGCGCATGAGCGCAGCCACGTGGTTTTATTTGATATTTCGCGTGCTTTCTTCAAAGCCAAAAAATATTCACTATGCAGCAATATTCACTATGCAATATTCCGCCAAAAAACAATTGCTTCGGTCGTTTTTAAATGCGTTCTACGATGTGACGAAGCGCACTCTGCCCTAAAGTGAATAATAAAAATGTTGCATAATTGACCATAGTTAATCAGCCAACTAAGCGCAATATAAAAATACCATAACGAGCGCCACATGACGATAAACCATATGCCATTGGTTTCATTCAGTCACGGTTAAACGCTTGTTTTTTTTTTCATATTTGGTTCTACTTACGTGAACAACATATACTTATTCACTTAGTCATTTTTATTGCGGAACTGCCTTGCTATTTCACTTAGGTGTATTCACTTTCCTTTTTTTAGGTTCCTGTAAAGTCCTTTTTTTGTGTTACATAAAAGCAGGCAAGGAGGCTAGAAGTTGCATAATGTGAACAGCAGTGATATCCTGCGACGCTTTTTGCCACGTACGATACATTAGCTTCTGGGCGGCATAAGTTCTCTCGGAGAGGAAATGGTAAAAGATTGCACGTTAGTGAATATGTTGCTAACGAACACTTTGCGCAAGTTGATAGGTAGAATATGAAAAATCACTGCAGTTTTATGTCCTCAGCTATCGTCTTCACATGATGCTTCACAGAACGATTGCTACCGGCGCTGTTGCTTGTTCTACACCTGTAGGGTGATGCGCTACTACGAAAACGGTAATACGCTTATGGACAAGGTAAGACTCTGCACCGGTATTTGTGCCATTTTGCGGAGGCTTCTTATTGAAAGTCTTGCAATTAGACGGCAACCCGCCAGCTGGTCGCCAAGTAAAGCAGCGACGCCCATGAAATACGAAAGTGTCAAGTAAACAAATGCCAATAACTTGTTTCGGAAAGAAACTAATATACATTGAGCAAGAAAAACGTAAATTTCAGGATTCAAACAGATATTTCATTAAAATAAACAAAGTTGGTCGCAGTTAAGACATTTTCAAGCAAACACTTCTGTACATAGGTACTTGAGGCGTCATTATATAGATCTATATTAGCAAATTTCCAAATGTATCGAAGTATCTTAAGATACAATTGGGAAGTATCGTATCGGATACATTCATTCCGGAAGTATCTTGTATCTGTATCTCCGATACTTCTTGCCCGAGTATCTTGTATCGTATCGCGATACAATTTCAAAGTATCTTTGCCCAGCCCTGTACATGAGTGAGTAGCTTGGTGTGCGAGTATATATGAGTATGGCCTTGAGTAAGTACGTCAGGGTGTGAGTACTCGTGAGCATGGACGTCAGTGGGTCCGAAGGCTCAAAATGTTCACTGACGATTACGATACTGCCTAGACAGAATTTAGAGCGCAGCTGTTCAGTTGTTTTGATTTCCCGATAAGTCAATTGAGGCAAATGATTCTGCTTCGGTGGCGCGCACCTCTGGATTCCGGAGTCGGCGGCGTTGAGCCTCTTGCTCGGGGAGCTCGTTAAGCAGCAGCGCCAGGCGACGCAATTCCACCACTTGCGTCGCTCATCGTTCAGAAAGAACTGGCTGAGACTATTTTGTACACAGGTGCACGGTTAGCATTAGGAAGCGAACGCCGTGAGTAGAGTGACTGGCGCGGATAATTTCGTGCAGCCTATTTAGCATCAACCACCGCAAACGGAACGTCGCGGCGCGACAGCCTCGCTAACCGGGAGACCACGGAAGGCAGCGCGTGCACGCGTTCCACAGCAGCCACCGCAGACAGACCTCTGTTCATGCCGCGCTTTATTTCCATATATGGTATCCGCTCGCCGCATACTTTTGCGATGACTTCATCGGCGACCACACAACGGCGCGCACTACTGTGGCGCCGCTGATGACCGTCGCAGAATCTGTCCTCTCCCCACTGTAGTTCCCTCCTCCTCGCGCTCTCCTTGCTATCGCAGTCTTTCATCCTGTGCTTTCTGTTCCTTTCGCTCTCTTTTTTCCTCGTTCGCTCAGCCAGTTAGCACGACACAGACGACGCTCAATGCGAGAACGGGCGCCTAAAAGCCTGCGCTCTAAAATTAGGGTGAGTGTCAGTATGAGTGAGTTTACTTTTCTAGCGCCGATGAACAGGTGTGTCCAGAACACTGTTTTCGGGCGGAATCGGCGTCTTTTTTTATGTTTTTAAGCATTTTGAGCAGACCCTTATAAGTCTTATAACAATGGCTTATAACAAAGAAGAAATTTGTATGATGTGACCAGTTATGGTAGGCTTTATATGTAGTTCTGACAATGGCTTTAATTCCTCAACCGCGAAAGGGAATTTATATTTTAGATGCAAAGCATCTTGTGCTCGGGGCTGTGTCCGTCCTTCCCGCGTCCGGTGGGCCGCGTCCGGTTACTTTCATGAAGTAGGGAAGCGGCCACAATACGAACCAGAACACTGTAGTACATACAATAAGGCCGTCAACCACCATTAGAGTCACAAGAGTGATGGCGGAGAGCACAGAGTGGTTGCTTGCAATGTCTAGGCAGGTGGTGGGTGCAAGCAAAGAATAACGCGCACCACCGTCCATTCCTTGATCTTGCTTTCATGTGCTTGTAAGGGCTTTACCCGTCCCACGTCCCACAGCCCCCCTCTCCTACGCTCCCGCCCTTCCTCTCCTCTAGGAATCCACTACTCTACGGAGCGGCGGCCGCGTCCCGTTGACTCCATTGCTTGATCTTGCTTGCATGTCCTTGCGGGGGCTTTGTCCGTCCCATGTCCCATACCCCCTCTCTCTCCTCTCCTACGCTCCCCCATCTTTCTCTCCATTAGGAATCCTCTACTTTACGGAGCGGCGCCCGCGTCCCGTTGACTTCATTCCTTGATCTTTCTTGCGGGGGCTTTGTCCGTTCCCGCGCCCCACAGCGCATGCGCGTCCCCCCACCTCTCTCTCTCCTCTCCTATGCTACCTCCTTTCTCTCCTATAGGAATGCTCTCCTCTACGGAGCGGCGCCCGCGTCCCCTCTCTCTCCTCTCCTACAGTCCCCCCCCTGTCCTCTCCTCCAGGAATCCTCTACGCTACGGAGCGGCGCGCATGACAGGTGGGGTGACAGCTGCATACTCCGCTGGGGACGCCACGGTAGTTCCGCGGTATGAAAATGACGGAGCGCCGCGATGAGCGCCCGGGCCGCTGCCACGAATCGAGAGTGGCGACGTTTCTCCTGCTCAAGCCAGCCATCTCCCCGCTGCTTCGCATCCACACATGGTTCCCTTTAGCGGGAGATGGGGAATTTTTTACATTTGTTTTCTTTCTGCATTTATTTTGCATATAATATCGTTGGAATAAATTCACATCCTGCATGCATGGCAGTCGACCCCATAGATTTTTTTTAGGACAATTATACAACTGCGCTTTGTAGAGAACTGCCAGGATTTATGACGTCGTCAGATTGTATGCCAGGGCTAACACAGGGATATGAAAACCAAGTTGTTTCGTCATTTTTCTTCTTTTCAGTGAAATTTTTGTTAGAATATTTTAGTGACGGTTCACGTAAGAAATTTTATGAACACCTCTCGGATACCTGATTGCCTGCGCCTCTCTACCGTAAACTATTGGGGCGAGGAATTACGAAGTGGCCTTCTACCGCACGCGCCTCTTTGCGTGCTAGCTGGATAACGGCGGCGCGCTCCTGATATGTATTTGCCGTCGGCGCTCTGTGAAAACACCACACGCTCTGCTGGACATTCCTGCGAATACTTTGGAATCGAGGACAGTTTTCACATTCAAAAGATTAATATCTTGGACAAAAAGAAAGCATAAAAGTTGCATAAATCATCTCATAGCTGACGTGTCATCACTGCGCTGCATTGTTGTACTGTTCCCCGTTTTCCAAAGAGTGCGTCAACATTCTGATGTGCAAGGCAGTAAAAAACAAAAGGGTGTCTAGTTCAGTGGGCAAGGCACTCGCTTTCACAGCTTGAGTTCCCTGATTAAAAGCAAGCCCTGCCAATAAAACTGATTTTGTTTTATATATATACTTGGTTATTTATCGGACATTTCTTTAAGATGCATCTGTTTCTTTCACAACTCCATAGAGGGCGTTTACTTTAAAGATGGCCTCCGAGATGGCGCGCCCGTGGCCCTCTGCACTCCAGCCGTCCGAATCGCCGCGCTCACCAGCAAAAGAAATGTAGTGCGCCTCGTGTGCCGGGCTACGGCGAGCGGGAGCTTTAACCGGGGAATCCGGCGGCAGCGGAGACCACGGCAGAAAGTACCATACCAGCGTGCACATTGCTATTTTTTCGTGTACAAGAAAGAATCAGCGCCCAGATCTTCTGAATGCACTGAAGGAAAGTATTTTAAATGCGAAGCATTTCTAAGCGAACTTCGGCGAGTTTGAGCGTATCCATCTATCTATCTATCTATCTATCTATCTATCTATCTATCTATCTATCTATCTATCTATCTATCTATCTATCTATCTATCTATCTATCTAGCCGCCTACGACTTTGTGCTCTCCTGGCCGTATCGTTAATGGGATTTATACCAAATTTGGTATGGCATAACATGACCGTATGACGAACATAAATGGCTGGTCATATCATGAAAATCATGACTAAGTTGTCATGAAAAGTATGATTTACATGCCACGCTCATGGCGCGCTCGCGGCCGTTTCGTTAGCTTGATATACACCAAATTTGTGATTGAGTGACGTGACTGTATGACGAACATAAATGACAACTGGTAATATGAAAATCATGACTTGTCATGTGCGACATGACTTGCATGCCACGCTCATGGAGCGCTCGCGGCCGTTTCATTAGCTTGATATACACCAAATTTGGTATTGAGTGACATGACTGTATGACGAACATAAATTACAACTGGTAATATGGAAATCATGACTTGTCATGTGCGACATGACTTCCATGCCACGCTCATGGCGTGCTCGCGGCCGTTTCGTTAGCTTGAGGTACACCAAATTTGGTATTGAGTGACATGACTGTATGACGAACATAAATGACAAGTGGTAATATGGAAATCATGACATGTCATGAGCGACATGACTTGCATTCCACGCTCATGGTGCGCTTGCGTCCAGTTCGCTAGCTGGATATACACCAAAATTGGTATTGCGCGACGTGACTGTATGACGAACATAGATTATAGGTCGGAACATGTAAAACATGACATGTAAATTATGTAAAGCATGATCTGCTCCTTCCTGGCTGCTTCGCATTACATCGATTCCCACAGTGCGTGGGATCTGCCGGCTTTTTCTTTCTGTCACTGCATTCATTTTGATCCAGTTTACGAAGGAAAGCAAAGCAACTGCTCAATTTTCCTGATATAGATCATTGCAAGGACGTATCAATTCGTCTATTTTAGTCTTACATTTCTTTCATTAGAGTCTGTTTTCTCGGCGCACAATATTTAGATTTGATAAATATAGAGGTGTTGTAGTATCCTTCCTTTCTCGAGACGTGTATGGGTGGAAACTGGACCAATTTTCGTGGGTGAACCATATTGTCCTGCTATCGTGACATATCGTTTTACTATTTGATTGCGTACAGATATTTATGAGGTGGTCAACTCAAGCGTGGTTATGCTTCAGAGAGAAATGCTCAAGATAAGTGAGCGCCGCAGTCATGTCATCGAAGTAAGGTGATACGTAATTTTGCCGGAATATTGTTGCAGGCTTTCGTTGGCCTACCTACGTTTACTCCATCCGTCGTTCACAGGGAAAGAACATGCGTTGTCATCGTCTCCTTTTTAATTGTCTCTATTTTGCAGATGTTTTGTCTCTATTTAGCACAATGGCATTATCAATATCATGTACGTTTACTATAATCTCGACTACATCCAAAGGATCGCACATGCTGCAGAACGCCGTTTTCTGAAGGAAAACTAAGTATTCATCTAGGAATACAATTGAAAAAAAGAAAACGTGCAAATCATGACTGCAATGTAACGCCCAGTGTTTTATGTCATGTACACCAAACATTGAACGCATGTTGATTCTTTCAGAAAAAGCTAAAGATTTCGATGTTCGTTTTCACAGCCACCAACGTATCTACTAAACACCGTAAAACTCACAATTGAAATGGGCAACGAGAAATGAATCGAACTCGCATGTAACCTGCCTGGAGCCGTCCCGGCACCGGCGACGTTCAGTCTAGACGTATGGCAACCGCTTCCACCCTCCTCCTACTCTCTTGCTTCTGCGGTGGCACAGAGGAGTTGGAAAGGGACACTGGGGAAGCCTCGCGGGCGAGCACAGTTTTCGCGCCTGAACCGGCGTCGTCAGTGACATCGCGAGCAGAGAGCATGCCGAGTGCTGATGCCGAGTTTGGCCTGCTCAGTTATCGTTCCCCTGCAGCGTGCGCTCGACCTTATTTCTTTCTAGCGCGCTCATGCTGCGGCGTTTGCGCGGTTACTTTGCGTGAACGCGTCGTTCGCGGTTTCCTTGCGTGGTTACCTTGCGTGGACGCGTCGTTCCAGCGCAGGCGGATTTCTTGCAGAGGCATCGCACTTCTAAGTGCTCTAATATAGGAGGCGCATATATAGGAGGCGCACCGATACCTACAGCATAAAAAAAAGCGCATTTGAGAATAAATACAATCCAGCATGCACTTTACCAGTCTTACACATTTACCTGACATTTCCAAAACAGTTGAAGGTTATATAAAAGCGCAATACCGTTTTCGGCTCACCTCATTCAAGCCACGCCTTTCCAACCATCGGCGGCGAGCGCCGCGGTGCGGAGGAGGACTGAGCCACGCCCACCTATGAAATTACACTCTCTCAGTGCGATTGGGAAGGCCGCAGGGAAACCCGCCGGCGCGCAATTTCGGAGGCCAAGCTTTAAAGCTTCAACCTACACCATTGATCTCTAGGGTGGCGCTAGAACGTTTTAGTGTGAGCACGCAGCGGCCAACATAGAACTTGCCTAGCGTATAACAGCTCCGCTGTGTCACTTTCGGCGGAACTCCTTCCGCGATTTCGGAACTATGTCCGGTCTTATTATGCAAAGGTTTTTCTATGTAACGACCTAACCGAAAAGAAGGCAATGGGTTACGCAAGGCGTTCCTTTCTTTGCTCTTCCGCCGTTATTTTGTTTTACTGGCTGACAACACACTGCGCTTAACTCCAGCTATGCTCACCTGAAAGATCCGAAACAATCATCGAGCCATACCCACCATCTCGTTTAAAACTTCCGTGGTAGGGGAAACGCAACCTAGAACATATAAAAAACAGTGTATGGGCAAAATCATTACGTCGATTGAAAATTCATTTAAATAAATTTTGCGGTGATATTTTTGTGTAATAGTTTTGACACTTATTTTAATGTAATTATATCAGTTAATCTAAGCTTCCTGTTATTTCGTGCACAAAGCTATGTAGCACCCAAAGTACCGAGGTAGGTGTTCCCTTAAAATCACTCTTGTTCCTTCTTGGCACTCGTAACTCGCGAGTGGCGACCATGTCCATGTCGCTTAGCACCTGCTACCTGCCCAAGAAGAAACAAGCCGGTGCCAGGCGGCGTAGAATTTGGCACCTTGCGCCTGCTGTGTAAGCATTTCGAGCTCGTACTCAGTGATAATTAGCTGTTAAATATCTCTCGTGTCCCTACAAGGTAGCGCCACCTATTCGTCCACATTAGAGATAATATTTAACCTTCCTTATTCCTATACCTCTAATTGGCACAGTGACCAGCACTACCAACAGCGGTAGCCGGGAAGAGCAGTTGGCCGCAGCAGCCAGAGCCATGACAGCAACAGCAGCGGTTGAGTTACCGTACAATCTAGCTTTCCGTAGAAGAGTGCCACTTCTTCTGTCTTTCATCCAAACACCGCTACAACCATGCATTGCATAGAAGCTTACGCTCGGCATTTTGTTTTTTTGTTTTTTTTTGTATTTGTCGACGCCGCCGCTGCAGCGAACTGGATAGACACTAGTCATCGACAGTCAAGCCAGACCTAAGTGCAACTATGCTACCTAAAGGCAGCATATATAGTAACTGTGAGAATTGTTTTGTTTTGTTTTTTTTTTTTGTTTTTTTTTTTACCTAAACCGGCGAGGCCAGGCCGTCTAAATTACCACTTCACGGGGGGGTAGGGGGGCACTAAATTTTCGGGTAAAACGGACAGATACACGGCTTATAACAGCGCATAGTATAGCACATTACATTACATCTACTTCACAGGCTTAAATCAGTATGGGCATGGAATATGCAATTGCAAGGCATACCATCTAATAATAATATTTGGGGTTTCGCGTCCTTCAACCGCGATATCATTATGATAGACGCTGCAGTGAATGGCTGCGCAAATTCCGACCATCCGGTGTTCTTTAACGTCTACTGACATCGCACAGCACACGTACCTCTAGCATTTCGCCTCTATGGAAATGCGACTGCAGCGGCTGATATCATACCGGCGACCTACTGGTCAGCACCCGAGCACCATCATCACTTCTCCACCGCGGCAGAAACAATGGATACGATCTAAGGAACACCTAGGAAAAAAAAGTGCGTTTTTTTTCTCTAGACCAATAATCGTAATGTGGCTTGCTTGAGTTTTGTTTCTTTTCTGTATTTTTTTTTCAAATCTGGGAGCTTGTTAATTTGCTTTGAAGACAGCCATGTGATAGTGATAGCGCGCAAGCCGTTCGAGACCTCGAAGTACCGGCACGCGGCGATAATGCCAAGAAAAACAGCTGAAAAAATTTGCATTAATGTTGTGGGACAAAAGAACACCATATTTACGCGACATCATTAAGAGAGTAGGTTTTTTGGCAGCATCCTTCCTTTTGTTGTATCGCCTAACATCCGTTGAAACCAACTTCTGGAGCAACGTCTTGGAGCATCGCAAATTATAAAAAAAATCTCAGCATTAAAGCATTGGAGTTTCTAACAGTCTTGGCGGAGTTGAAAAGGCAAAAGTACTGGTTTTCTAGCTTTGAAGGCCATTGGAGAGCAAGTGACCTGAACGCGAAACGCGCCTTCGCGAAAAAATCTCTCCTCGGATGCATAAGGAAGCAGCCATGAGCGAACTTTAAAACATATATGCGCGACACCGCCACTCGCCATTAATTTGCAGAATCAGAGGTGATGAGTGTTGTGCACAGAAGTGGGAGCACGCACTACGCATTTACATCAAACTAGGGACAGTTGCTCCGATGTGGGCTGTAGCTGGCGGCGTTAGTCAGCGGCGAGGTGGCGAGCGATGGAACGCAAACGCCCTTGCGGAACGCGTTAACGGCCGCGCAACTCTGCCACTGCATAAGGAGCAGGTGACACCGCTCGCGCTTCTGCGTATGTAGAACTGCGATTCCGAAAAAAAGAAAAGGACCGGTATGCCGCAGCGGCAACCCGAAAAATGATGCCCGCAATGAACGGGATATACCCGCCACACAAAATGGGGGTTCATTTAAGGAGTTCAAAGGTACAATGCAATCATGAGAACGCTATGTATTGCTACTTCCGGCTTATCTCGACTTATCCGAATGCACCAAGGCTTTCGCCTTCTGGTGTTGCAAAAGTGTAACACCTGCCTCACATTTCGAAATGATACGCTCATTAATTTATTGCAGAACAGATTGACGACGGGGGTGATGTGGAGGAAAACAAGGAGGGGAGAGGGTGAAGCAGAGCATGACATTTTATAGTGTAGTATAGCAAGGAGTGGAAAAAGAGGAGTGAGGTTGAGTAGGAAGTAAAATAGAAAGGCAGGTGGTAAAGCACTGCATAGCCATGCAGAGTATGGCTCAGTAGGGGAGTGGTAAAGGGAAGTGAGGGTTACGTGGAGCAGCAAGTGGATTAGGAGAATGGAAGAAATTTCACCGACGATTAGGATACTGCCTAGTGCAAGTTCTCGGCGTTGCTGTTTAGATGTTTTGATTTTGCGATTGGTTGAAGCGCACAATTTGAGAGCGACATGTATGTATGTGCAGTTGGATTCTGGCGTCGGCAGCGTTGAGCCTCTGCTCGGGCCGCTGGTTTAGCAGTAGAGGCAGAGGACGCGCTTCCACCAGTTGCGTCGCTCATTGTTGGGAAAGAACTGGCTGAGAGTACTTCGTATATAGGTACATGGTTTACATTTGGAGAACGCCGTGATAAGGCGACGGTCGCGGACAATTCTGTGAAGCCCATTTAACATCAACCGCCTCAGACGGAGCATAGAGCGACTGCCTCGCTAACCGGCTGACCACGGAAGGCAGAGCGTGAGCGCGTTCCACAACAGATGCTGCAGACAGGCGTTCGTCCATACAGTGCTTTATTTTCATCTATGGTGTCAGCGGACGCCCTCGCCACATACGTTAGTGAGGACATCATCGCTGACCGCACGACGGCGCTTACTACTGCAGTGCCGCGGTTGGCCGCCGTCGTTCCTTTTTCCTCGCGCTCTACTCGCTATCACCGGCTTTCATCCTCCGCTGCGCTCCGCGTTATCCATCTTTCATCCTCGTTTGCTCTGCCGGTTACGACGACGTCGACACCACTAAACGCAGAAGGAGGCGCCTAAGAGTTGCACTCTAAAAAGAAAGGGGACTCCTAGAGCTGCGGTGTTTCCACAGTCTTTGCACCAGTATTTCGTAGATGCGCCAACCTTTCGTTTTACTTTCCTGAAATGCACTTTCAAGCGGGGCAAATATGCAATTATTATCCCGAGTACTACTGTCGCCATTGAGAGTTGATGGTTTTCTTTCAAGTCTGTCGTTTTTTAATGTAAATTCCTCTTCGAAATTGTTGCGAAATTTCGTGGCATCTATTTAAAAAGGTCATAACGGCCTCATCATAGTTTGAAATGTTAAAGGGGCCCTGCAACACTTTTTTGAGCATGCTCAGAAAACGCTGCCGATCGGTAGTCCAGGCTCTCAAAAACACGCGAGCCAAATATTATAGCGCAGCACGCGGCGTGGAATTCACAATAAATTCTTAAAGTCAGCCAGAAATTGCTTTCTCTTCTCTCGACAAACGACGTTGCGTACCCAAAAATCACTCGTCACCGACGAGAGATTTTTTTGTATCAGCCATTGGCTGATTTGAGCATGGCGCGTTCGGTAGTTACAGAGGCCGCCGCGGGAGGCCGCGACTTGTCCACGCGTGCGCGCGCGATCGCAAAGAAAATTCGCGTATTCGAAGAAAAAAAAGAAAGAGAAAAAGCGCTCAAGATTACGAGGCGCGCGTGACGTATTTTCTTTGCCCGTGCCATCCCTCCCTGCTTAGCTTCCAGCGCTTTCGACGGGACGAGAGAAGAGAGAATGCAATTGCAGCGTGCGAGAAATCTTTGTAACTCCACTCGTACTGGACGGATTCCAAAAATATTGGCGGCAATGAATTCGTGAGACAATAAGCTCCTTTAGTGAATCCATTCCATGGCTACTTGGAAAAGTGTTGCAGTTCCCCTTTAAGAACCTGGGTTCAGCAATGTAAATATTACGCGGTTCCTTATATATTCACTTCAATCGAATCGAAGAAGGAAGCCATCTTCTTCAATATCTGCGAAGTAGGAAGATATCTTCTTGCGCTGAATTGCACTGACCCCAGCCTCCTTTAGGCTTTCTGCAACTAGCTATGTGTAGCAGGGCCCTCAGGATCGGCCACCTATGGCCAAACGACGATGTCATGCGATGTGGTCATCATAACACGTCATGTTTTGTGCCGTCGTTGTCATATCATCATGAAGTCACAGTGCCGTCGAAAATTTTGCTGATCTTTGACGTCATGATGACTTCATCGGGCTATGATGATTTTGTGCATCACTTGTCGGAAAAAGATGACGGTCAATTTTCGCTTTTGACGAGGCTTTCGCCATAAAATATATTAACCCGCCCATTGTCTCGTTAGTTTGTATGAAGGCTCAAACTTTTTGCAGGTGGAGTCGTATAGCCTGCGCCTGAGGTTGGTTCCTGAAAATGATGTGAAGAGGATACAAAAACACAAATGGAAATGACATCCAGCGTGAGAGTATATGACCAGGCGCGGTATAAGACGATTAGTTTATCTAAGATATTAGTAGTGTCTCGCTGATTACTTATCGCGTGTACATCGGCCATCTCAAGCAATTCTTCGTGAAAACAAGCAGAGCAAACTCTCGGTATGGAAACGCTGCTGTACTGGAAGAGCCCAAAGACATAAGCAGTGTGAAAAACGCAAAAACCCAAAACGTAGTACTTCCTATTAAGCCAGTTTTCTCACTTGGGTTAAAGCTGACTAGCTGATGTTTGGAAGCAGTGGATAAATCTATATCGTGGGACATATATCGTATTATGTAGGACGAGCGGAATATTCCTTATGTAAAAGTCCTCATGGTCATTTCACTTCATTTTTTTTGCGTAAAAATTTGTAGTCTTACTTACATATTGCTTGCTATCAATGTGTTCCACCAGTAGTTGAAGTGATCCTTCGTAATATTGTGTTTCTTAATGAAGGTGCAACTCTGCGTACGGTCAATGTCGGGAATGACAAGTTTTTCTTCCTCCGTCAACCCATCGTCATCCGTGTAATTTTTTCCAGTACAGCCACATTCGCTGACTTGTGTTGAACACCTCCATGTATGTAAACAAAGCATTCAGTAAATCATCAGACTCGTTGCTATTGGTGGAATATGTAGTTGACTGAATTATCACGTTCAGGTATGAGGCCAAATGTCGGAAAAATATTTTTAAAAAGCAATAATCACAAGAAATTGTTAGTTTGCAATATAAAGCACATCTTTTTAGGCACTTCTGAGCAGTATAAGGCAAGTCTGATTTTTTGTTATTTTCCATGATTAAGCATGTAATTAAATGTGGGCCTTACGCGAACACTTGTAACTCAAGTTGCACTAATTAAAAGTATATATTTTTCCCGGAATATAAAAAAAGTGGGCCTATGCAATGAACCAAAACAAATGAGATCTCATGCATATGAAAAACACAGTGATTAAATAGCCAAAAAAGTATGCGCTAGCACAAGGGGCACCTTCGTATAACAGGCAGCCATATTAAATCTTTTGGCACGATACTGCTTATTGAGGTTCATTACACGCCTACAAATGTGATAACGAGGTGCCCAAGTTTTAATGAAATATGTTTATTACCAAAAAATGTATGACTCTTCGCGCACCGAAAAATACCAGAAATATCAGTTCTGAGAAAATCCACCAAAAACTTCTGAAACAGGCGCAGCGTTTACATAAGGTGATTAGTAGCGCTAAAATTCTCAATACTTGTAGCCAGTTAGTTCATAGTGGACCTTGCTACCGTGTGCCTTTGTACGAGTGGTAAATCTAATTTTTTTCTCGCTTGTAGCATCAGGGCCATGACGGGACACTTTTGCGGTGTGGTGCTGATCACTTGTGAGGCAAGCTTTTGCAATTTAGAGGCCAGGCTCGATGAGAATTCGCTTAAAAATATCAAATGTGCTTTTGTTGTTATTACTGAAATGACACACAGCGTCTAACAACGGAAATTGATGGTTTACAGGCTCTCATACGTGTCCTTGAGCGTGAACATATGTACGACGTTACGCGTTCACCTGGTGAGACGCTTATGCCTTTTATGATTAAGAATGATGTGTTGACAACCTTTTTACAGCATCATTACACGTTCGCATTTGATATGATTTTTAATAACCAACAAAATACTACATATCAAACAAATCTTATGATGCACAGAAAACTAGTTTCGGTTTCGTAGGTGATGGGTGGTCTAACATTTTTGCTTGTATTTTTTGAAAAAATTGCGTAGGCAGAAACTTTATGCAGCAAGAGGATGAGCAATAAATTGTGCATTTAACATCACCCAGAACCTACAAATGACATTTTGCAAAAAAAAAAAAATCGCTTCTTCGACTCTGCCTCAGACCTTAACATAGAGCTATAAAACAATTAAAACACACGTACCCTACTGGAGCCATAGTACTGTTTGTTCAATACAATATCAACACAACACTGCTGAAGATTACACAGAAACCCTGCGCAAATGACGTCAGGTTATTATTGCGATAGCCGTTATATGGACATATGGACTCGGCTGATTGTTGCCGCCGCCGTCATGCCCCAGATATGTATATGTATGTACATTTATATATAAAAAAGACACACAGAAAATTTTATGGCAGCCGACCGAGGATTCGAACCAGCGCACCCTCGCTCGGCAGTGTGCTGCGTTAGACCACTCCGCCACACGCCATTCATGCGCCGTCATAATAACGGCAAGATACCGCTGGCCGTATGCTGATCTCGCAGGCGCTTGAGCATGTTTTCTATCACGGAACCCTCCTACGTTTTCTTTCACTTTGAAAACTGCCCTCGAGACGCGAACAAAAAAGGGAACCCTTTCTGTACCCACTCGTGATGGGGAACGAAAAAAAATACAGAACCCACGCTTTGCTTCAGACGCCACCGCGTAGCAGTATATGTAGAGGGGGTCATTCTGCGCGCCGCACTTTACAAGAACAAGAAATATCTAAGAGCGTCGGGTTCTGCGTTATCGACACTTGCAGCGCGTTGCTCAAACACAAAGGCGTAACAACTGAAATAGTCATTAGTTCACGCTTCTCCTGTGTATATCTGCGCGTCCTTTTCGAGCGTCATTCTTTGTGCTTTTGCAGGAAGCTGCAAGTACCGAGGTGCTCGTCGATCTTCGTTGAAACTGTGACTGCGGCGTAATTGTGACTTTTTTTTTACCAATTAACCTTTTTTCTAAGCCTTGCAGTTTATCGTCATAATTATATCAAAATGTTTATTCCGTAAGTAACCACCTGCGTGTAAATTGCCGTAATTGTGGTCTAATTGGTCTATTACATGCCCACATCACTTTACTTTGAAACGTTGCAACGCAGGACAATTCTGTATAAAGGTAGATGGATAATATTGAAAGACTGTAACGCTGAAAATCGAAACTGCGACCCTGTAGGAATGAAACCACGTTTACAGCGCACACACTAGTGACACATTTTGCTATTAAAAACCATAGAAAAAGTGCATCACTGGAGCCAGTGTTTTACATAGCGGGCTTGTATTCTTAACACTGCAACTACCCACTTTAGCACGTGCATTAGCATGTTTCCCACCCTCTCCTTCGACCCAAGCAAAGCAGAAGGAAACCGCAGGAGAGCTAACGGAAGGGAGGGGGAGCACGAAGGAATGGCGTGTCAAATTGGGTGAGGCAAATTGAAATATGTAATAGGTAGCAAAAAAATAATAAGAAAGAGGGGTAGTGGTCGGTAATTCCCGTCGGGAGAATCGACGGGGAGGTAGGTTTTTCGGTACAGCATGGTTTCAAAAAGGTGAGTTCCATTTGAAGATGTTGATGTTTACAAGAACGGTTTGAAATTCCTAGAAGAAATGCTTAGTTTACGGTGGTTTTTGTTGAGTATCTACCATACGAGGCCGACTCAAGTGGTCCCTTTGAAACGTTTAGATTCAATAGCCTCCGCCGGTCCACGTCACCGCATTTGCCTTCGTCATCTTACACACTTTTCACGAGCCGTCCATCCAGCTACTGGTAATCCTGACTAGGACTGAAGTCGCTGACAAGCTGTCCAGCGTACTTTGAGAGAATATGGCTGAGCACTACGATCGGATGAAGAACATTCGTTTTGCTTTCTTTTCCGATAATGATAATATAACCAGGTTGTTCGTTGAAGCTGTTTTTTCGTTTATTTAATGTTCAAATGATACATGCACAACTTTCGCCTGAAGAGCATACGATGCACCACAGCCTGTCGTATACATTTCGCGTAATGTACAGCTACGGAATTACGCCACTTTTGTACGCTCTGCCTGTGCCTAAGACATTGGATACAATTCACCCAGAAAACAGTCATGTTGGGAGACAAAGCCCTCACCTACAGGCAAGTCTGCATAGTGACCATCGGCTAATTCGTCGCTCAAATTTTTGTACCCTCCACCACAGACGAAGCATTTATACACCGGCGATCAAGGGGCAATGTGGTGTGGAGTACGTCCGCAGTTTCGTTGAGGAGGTCGTGCGACCCTTTGCGTGTGCTAATTATTCTTCTGGATCACTCATCATTGTCATTAATATAGCCAACATTATTTCTCTTTCCGAACACTGTAATCGTAAAGACGACCAAGAGCGTCCACGGCTAAAATTCTATTCATTCATCCCTGGACTCTGAAGCTACATTATAAGGCTGTGAGAAGCGTTGTATTTATGCACTCTGGAATAAATTTACCGCTCGAGCTAATCTGTTGCGCCGCAGAATCTTAGCTGTCGAAACATTTAAACCTTCCTTCATGAATAGAGTGCTGGCGCTGCTGGAAATTAAACACCCATTTCTTTTTTCACAGAAAAATCACACAACCGTGCCACACCCCGACATGGGATGTGCAAACTTGTAAGATAAAGAAGAAGCGTGTTTTAAGAGAAGGAACATGCTAATGGTACGTTCTCTGCCAGTGAGAGCAACCTAATTTAGAAAGGCGCAATGATTTTTCATGTGAACAAGATTTTCTGTCGCTCTCTTGGATCGAAGTCAACTGGGAATGGGCATGCGTTGACGTAACGCTCGCTTGGTTGAAATAAAAGAACACACTGAGTGCGTTTGGCTGATATGAAACAGTTGGCAATTATGCATGTTTCGCTGTGTATAGATTTATAAAATACAACAATGCATGGGCTTACCTTTACAATAGGTAGTATATTCCTCTTTTTACCTTCCTCCTTTTTAGCCACACTATTGATGGCATTCAGTTCATGAGATAATAACATTGTCGATATAATAACAGCTGCTTGTATCATACCGGATTCTAGAAGGCTGCACTTCATTGTCGAGTGTTCTGTGAAAAGTGAGGATATCTATTCAGGCGTCGCTTCTTAAGCACACTTATGAAATGATCAAACGTCATATACTAAAGAAACCACACCGACAACAGCTCCCCCCCATCTCCCCAGTTCTTCGATAGCTATTGTGTTCTTGTTGACGAATGAACATTGCTACGTATATACCACACTTGTGAAATATTCTCTTTATTTCCTATTGTAATGTAGTCAAAATAACAGGTTGATATGTGGCACAGTAGTTTTTTATGTATGCATGCTACAGAAATTCCCGCTGGAAATTCATGAATGATTTATTTTATTCTTCAGAATTCATGAGAACGCTGACTTGATATCGTAGCGGCGCCCTTTTGCACGTTAGTGACCATCGTGCTGTCAGGGGAGTATGTGCTGCCTATGGTGTCCAGTTTCGTGATGCCCTTACGCCACTGTCACAGTGTACGTTTCTACTGCAACTGTTCCCATTTCCCGGGTCGTGCGAGGAGCCAGTGCCAGCGCCACTAGCTGGAAACATCATGGTTAGAGAAAACAAAGTTTTTGCCTTAAGCATTTTAACCAAAGAAAAGTTGAAGTATTCGCCATTATAAGAAATACGAAACAGAAGGCCAGAAAACACGCCATCCGAATGGCGGACGTTGTCACATGTGCGCTCGACATGAGGGTGATGTTGCACCATGTGCCAAAATAAGAGACATCTATACTAGGTCGAAGTTACTGGTGTGGTCCGCAACGCGTGAAATGCCTGAAATGTGCTCTGTGTCAGGCGGCCTTAACGTTCTCCGATGATCGATTCGACTGCTCTCGCTTCACGCACACGCGTCTTCTACTCGTGTGAAAGTGCACAATGCTCAGCGATTGAAACATGATACTCGGAGCGCGTGGCAGCTTGCTGCGAGGGTGACGGTGAGGGTAGGAACGTTCGTGACGCATGGCGAATGCATTCGGTTGACAGCTGCTGAGCTGCTGCTCTTGGTGGTGGGGGCGGAGCGCTGCTGGTCATGGCTTCAAGACACTGCGCTCACAAGCCGCGCCGCGCGATGTGGCTGGCGCCTTCGGTTGTGCGTTACGAAGCGCTCTGTTAGAAGTGTTGCAGCGCTGTGTGTTGCCGCGCTTTGTTCATAATGCAAAACCAACTAGCCCAAAGCTTCACTTTACTCTGTTAGATATACGGACGGATTGAACGATGGCTTGCCGAAAGCACTAGCCTTCTTAGTCGTCAAAAGTCTGATCTACGTGTGAGACGTCCGTTTTTACACATGCGTCAGAGCACGTTCCAGCTTAATGTCAGAAGCTCGAATGAGCATGAGGGAAGTGCTATTCGTGTTCCGTGAGTGCTCACATTTTAATAATCGAGCACATTCCACAGTGTTCAGATACTTCGAGCAACGTCTTTCATCAAGCGATACGCCATGCTCTTCTAGCCGGTGAAAATCGCTCATTACGAAAACGACAATACAAGTAACCAAATCAATACCTGTCTCAAAACGAGCATAGTCACAATGGTTCAAATGGAGCACGGAACTGAAAACGGGCATGGTGGACTAAAAGAAATGAGCAATGAAAAGTATCCCATAGTTCACCTGCTTCGTAGAATGGGTCATGCCAGAAAACATTTCAGACTTCGGGTCGCGCGCGGCGCTGCTATGATTGCAGCATGTAATCGGGCACAACGACATCGTCAAGTGCGTTGCAGGTCAACGTATATTAAACCAACAAACTACCGTTGCAATATCTTCTCGGTATGCTCACGCCAGTGTATTGGCGTCCATACCCAAAAACGTTCACTGGTTTGGTATTCTCGTTGTTATAGTCAAAGTTAGCAGTGCCTGTCGTCGGTTGCATGTTGGTGCTCGATGCGAATTTGCGCTGAGCTGCCTAGCGACTTTGACGCGCTTCAATTACGTGGCAATGACGACGTTGTTTTCATCGCCACATTAGCAAGCATGGTGCAAAGCATCGTCGCCGAATGCCCTCCGTCAACCAATTAGAGCGGTGCTGTCGCCTTGCTTGTTTCACTGCCAAGGATTAAGGAAAGGTGCATACCCAATAGCAGGGTTCTTGCGAATATTATCGACAAATATGGTCCTCCACAACAAATCCCAAGGCTTAAAAGACCGGCGACTTCTAGCGAACAGGGCCAACACCATTTCAAATTTCCGTACCATTGTGTATTCGCCCGCTTATAGCATTTTGATCTTGCTGAACATGTTGCCCGAATGTCGCTACGTTTTATAATGAATGATCTCTGAAATTGTCTATGAACCATCTGAATGATTTAGCAGGCACATTCACCTAGCAGCAAGTGCACCGGTAAGGCGTTCGTGCAGGTGGAGATCGTTTGACACGGCACAACTTTTCTTTGTCTATGATGGCGCCTTTATTTCGGAGAAATCAGTGCAAAAATTCGTTATAGCATCGTGTGGCCCTGCATTGAAAGCACACGTTTCCATTAAAAAAAATGTACCTCTACATTTTTTGCAATGTACATTCAGAAAGGTATGGCGCCCATTAAGGGAATATATCTGCAAATAAACAATTTTCTCACGATTGATAGTTTGCGATTGTCTGAAAGCTAGCACCCGCGCATGTCAATGGGATGGCACCTCAATGGCAACAAATTAACTAATCTTTTCTCACTCATGAAGGAGTGCACAAATATATACTTGCTGGGAGGTGGAGAGTGAACACAGTCAAAACGTGTAGGAATGGAAAACGTTTCAGGGAGTATCCTCTCGCGCTTTTAGCCTTGTGAAGTCAACCTTCGATGAACATGCCCGAAGCCTGAGTGCCGACTGATGTAATCGGTTCGCCCTCCCATCGCGGACGCAAAATTCAGGAGGATATCTTGTTCAGGGAAGTGTACTTTTAAGTGACGTTAGTCCGATAGCTGTATCATTCAGACTATACACCTGGCCGCTTCGGAATATTTGTACTGAGCTTTTAAATGCGAATGCATTTCATAGTCGGGCTATGTCAGGCATCCGGCGTTGGCGTTGTGCGGCGTTGGCGTTGTGCGGCGTTGTCCGCAGAGGAGGAGGAGGAGGAGGAGGATAGGTTGAGGAGGTGTGCGCGCCGGCAGGTGTTAGATGTGAAGCATCTTATGGCGAAGCTTAATCCGGTGGTGGTGGTGTGACCACCCTTACTGCGCATGCGCAAACCCTTTCAAAAAAATAAAAAACCTCCTCTCTCCCTCTCTCTCCTCTAGGCATCCCTCCCCGCGGCAACCACACCCTCACTGCGCATGCGCCTCCCCTCCTCTCTCCCCTGCTACGCTCCCCCCCCTCTCTCCTCTAGGCATCCCTGCCCGCGCCGTCCACACTCCCACTGCGCATGCGCGTCCCACCTCTCTCTCCTCTCCTACGCTCCCCCCCTCTCTTCTCTAGGCATCTCTGCCCGCAGCGTCCACACTCCCACTGCGCATGCGCGCCCCCCCTCTCTCTCTCCTCTCCTACGCTCCCTCCCTCTCCCTCTCTCGACTCGCGACGCCGACACAGGCAGCGTCTGCTAGCGAGTTTGCTAGCAGACGCTGCCTGTGACTGCTAGCGTCTGCTGCTCGCTAGCACTAGCGAGCAACGTCTGCTAAACGACTGCTCGCGCTGCACAACCGTTCACTGGCCACCCCGTATATATGGCAATGGATCTTGACCTCCAAGGTGGTGCCGGTGGGAGATTTCTCCTGTGCGTTGTTGAACAATAAAAATTCGCAGCGTGCGCCTCAACTAAAAGCGGACTGCGAGTCTCTGTGTCCAGTCGGAGTCTTCTGTCTCTCATTGCACATTAGCAGCGATTGGCATGTTCCAGTAGGAAACGCCGCTCCATCGCTGCTTGCTTTACGCATCCCCAGTTTTAAATGCGAATGCATTTCTTAGTCGGGCTATGTCAGGAATCCGGCGTTGGCGTTGTCCGCGGTGGCCTCGGCAGGTGTTATAGTGAGTGGAGAGGAGGAGCGCGCTCTGGTGCGTGAGGGCGCTCGCATCGCGAGAGCTCGGCGGAGCTATATATGAAAAAAAATTTTAACATAAAAAAAAAGAAAAAAGAAGAAAAAGAGCAAAAAAAAATTAAGAAAAAATTTAAAAAAAAAATAAAAAAGAAAAAAAAACAGAAAAAAAAAATCTGAAAAAAAAACAGGCGCTGCGCCGTGCTCCCGACCAGGCTGCAGAAATTTGGCGCTTTTTCCTTCTTCGAACCACAACCACCATATATAAATGGAGTGAAGCGCGCGCGAAATGCATTCGCATTTCCTCACGATTCCCTTCGGGGAGGTGGCGGCATTTTTCACTTCACTTTTACAACATTTACTTCTCCTGGCTATAAAATTAGGTAATTATTCATGGACAACGAAGTCTAAGGGTCAGCCTGGCACACTCGTCTTCATGGCCAATAAAGCTTAATAAGCCTGTCGTATTAACGGGACATGATTTTCTGGATGACGAAATCAACACCACTGTAGAACATAGCAGTCTCCAATAAAGGTTTTGTGCGAAAGTAAGAAGCATAAACGACCATATTTATCTTAATTGTAAATGTACAATGATAAAAAAAGAGTATTTCTTAATAAAAGCCGAATCTTCCCCGTCATATGAGAAATAGTCAGCCATGTGATGAAACAAAGCTGGTGCCTTCCAGCACAAAAATTAAAACCCTTTGCCATGGCAAATATTTTCTGTCGCGGTTTTAGATATATAACTTCAACTTCTGACTATCAACACTCGGTGAGGAGATATACCTGAACGTTAACGAATTAATGGCGCACAAGACCACAAGAAAGTGCGATATCTCACGAGCATTCCTATCAATTCAAACCAAAAGCCAAAGAAAGTCCTGCTTTCTGGGCATATATGCAAACACTGTGGGGTATAGATAATATGACATTGATCACGCTGCGTCATTCATCCCCTACTTTTTTTTTCAATCGCGCATCACTCTGTTTTTTCTTCGGGCAGCCTTCTCTACTTTGCGTTTGTTAAGTGTTAACATTTACCACCTGACAAGAATAACGTGTCCAGAAGAATAAGCAGAGCAGAATTATTTAGCACTATTGAGCAAATAGCGCTCATTAGCTGTGTGTGATATACATGAAAAAACGTCAGGCCTCCGCAGAAAGCGCAGCACATTCACCGGGAAAGCTCAAAGAGCGGCATTTCTAGAGCCCTCTCTTGGGGTTGCTAATATAAGTACACTTGCAAAGTACAACACGCGACTGCGGTATAGTGGTTGTGGTGCTCGACTGCTGACTCGCAGGTCGCGGGATAGCATCCCAGCAGCGCCGGCTGCATTTTCGATGAACGAGACTATGCTTGAGACCCGTTCTCTTCGATTTGGGTGTACGTAAACTTCACAAAGATTGCGATTTATGGCTTAGTGGGTACCTTGCAACTGTACTTGTACTAGTAGCTCAAAGAGTGTTTACAACGGACTCTAGAAATGCCGCTCTTCCAGCTTTCGCTGTGATTGTGACGCACTTTCCGCGCGGGCCTGGCGCTATATAACGTATGTGAACGTCGTTCCTTCCTGACATGAAGTATAGGGTCTTTTTTGCAAAAGAGATTCAAGCACCGCCATTGCTCCGTGGTAGAATACTGGGCTTTCACGGATAGGGCCTGCGCGATCCTCTTTCGATCCTGGATATTTTTTTTCGATTTGCTTTTTTTTTCTTTTTTTCGCACAATACCTGTTATGGAAACTGGCGGTGGCGGACAACTACGGCTCCAAAAACGGGCGTAGTTGTGATCCAATAACAGCTTTAGCTGTAAAAGTCAAGCGGCTGCCTAGTCCATCTTGTCAATAGACACAGCCTGCGATACTCCGGTGCAGCAGGCAGGGCATAACACTTTATGTTCTTTTAGGTAACTTTTATATAGCCCAACACCACTTACTGTCAATAGACACAAGTTGCTAGACCGTTATCACTGCGGTTACGGGCGGGGTAGCTTAGCAATGGTCCCCATTGAGCCAGCACTGAACAATGTTCGCGCAAAGAAGTGAACAGAGAGAGATATATAATGAAATTTTACTTTCGAACTCAGTAGCTTTGTCTTCATTCATGTGTGTGCGTGGTTTCTTTATTCCAAGAAGCCACGACTTGCACCAGAGTCCCAGGCCTTGTGCGCCAGCAGCTGGTTATCTGGCGTTAGTTTTTCAGGTATGCCCTACCCCCAACCCACACAAACACCAGTCATCTGGACATTTTGTACGCTCTGGTTGTCAATGAGCCAGCTACTTTTGTTGTTTCGACATATGCCGCACAAGGCAGTACGACGTATTCCGAATCTACATGCAGTATATGCAGTTCCTGGCAAGTTTTCCGAATACAAGGCGAGGAAGAGTTTACTGTGTGGGTTGGTGCCTGCCTGGAGCCCTGAAATCATCGCTTGCTGCCCACTCAACTTCTACAATGAAACGGTTATAAGATCACAACAGAACAATTTGATGCCGTAGTTGTCCGCCGCTGCCGGTGTCTGTAAGTGCTGTCGTGCGAAATGACAAAACATTGTGACGCTTGCCTTACCAGAGATCCTGAATTGCGAGCTCTTATCCGCACCGTTGTCCGAAAGGAAAGTTGGTTTTGATGAGAAACGTCGAATTGTTTCGTTCCGCACAGGCGACGAATTGCTCCTGTGGACACCTACTCCTACACTTGCTCTGTGTGAAAAATTTCTTCATACATATCTCGCTCCATACACCGTGCTGGAAAGGACATCTGCCGTGAACTATCGGGTCCCTCCTGTAAGCGCGACTACTGATCGTCGTCGCCATCGCACCTAGATCGCTCATGTCTCGCACCTGAAACCGTACATGCGGCTTTCCTACCCTTGCTAACTTGCTGAACGCTTTCACGAAGGGGGGGGGGGGGGAATAGTGTGAGCGCCGACTGTGCACTTAATCGTCCTCATCTGTATATACAATTCATCGTATCATCATTATCGTTTCACCTCGCGCGACTAGATTCAAAGATAACTTTGCTACTGCCGTACCGGATGTCGTCTCATAATATCAAGGATCGAGTGCGACTTGCACCCAAGCCATGTGCGTGGGAGGCGAGTATTCTACCATTCTACCACAGAAACACGCGCGTGCATGAAACTCCTCGGCATAAAGAGCCAACACAGCTGTCATCTCGGTGCAAGGCGCGTGGTTAGAAGAGTAAAATAGCAGCCAGGCGTCACACATTGCGAATTTCGTAACAAATTGGTGGCTAGGAGCATCCTGCCCAATATAAAGAGGCTCAGCCGTAATTTCTCATTGCTATGAGCCACAAGCTCTACAAAGTGAACCTAATGCTTTACACATGTGTGTCGGGTACCTCGCATCTCCACATAATGAGGAATAAAGGTATATCTGGTGCTTGCTTGCTTCGTAAAAATTGTGATGATTCATGGTGATGTGGGAAACTTGCAGTATTGCCCAAGATAGTTTACAACGGCCTTTAGAAAGGCTGCTCTTCCCGCTATAACTGTGACTGTGCTGCGTGTTCCGAGTAGGTGTGGCATATTTTTGGGAGTAGCTGGGTCGTTGCACCGTTGCCTAGTGTATGGCTCGAGTATGTCCTTGTGATGTGCAGTGTACGTTTAATAGTGCGTTTTGACGTGTGTGCCGTTGGAAACTGTGCGGATCGAAAGGAAGGAAGATAAGACAGAGGTGAAGAACGTCGAGCTCGGGGACGAGTGGCACAACGCTAAAAAATAAAAGAGAGAGATCCAACCCGAAACCAACACGGAACTCTCAGGGTTCGCTTGTGAACACGAAGGCACAGCTTTTCACAACAGGTGAAAAGAAAGACTGGGGCAAAGAAGGGCAAAGACTACCAGAATACGTGACAAGGCGAAGGTTGTCACCGGAGCGGGCGTTAAAATAATAATAATTGTTGGAGTTTAAGCTCACCAAATGAGGTTCAAAAACTGCGGTATCATTATGAGAGCCGCTGTAGTGGAGGGCTCAGGAAATTTCAAGAACTGCGGTTCTTTAACGTGCACCTAAATCCAAGCACACGGGCCTCAAGCATTTTCACCTCCATCGAAAATGCGGCCGCTGCGGCCGGGATACCCGGCGTTGAAGATGGTTAGTCAGATTATGGACCCGACTTCAACCAGCTAGAGCATCCTGCCGTCGCGTCGCTGCGCGAGGAGACCACAAGCCATGGTACGAGAACTCCAGTCCCAAGGCATGTGGACTCAGGTGCCCGCGGGCAATGTAGCAACAGCAGTTGGGCTACGCGCCCGCGCTGTGCGTCTATTTGCTTGGCCACGTGACTGCTGGCATATCAGTGCGTCACGCAGCAGCTACCGTTCTCTCGTCATAATCTGCCAGCCCGCGTCCATTCCATGAGCTAGAGCCCGTGCGTTCAGTTGCATACGCGTCGGCCATGTGTTTAACGACAGGGTGATACTGACCGCTATTTCTGCTCCCGCTCCGCCACTTATCCGCGTTGTAACTATAGTGCCAACGTTAACTGCTTGAACTTGCATTTTGTGGGCGGTTATGAGTGTTTTACAGTGTGCAGTAAACTTTTTGTTGGGTGTCTTTTGTTATGTAGCTTTTTCCGCTTTAGTTGTTCTTTAAAAGTTTTTTGGGGTTGTGAAACAAACGGCCTTGTCCTTCATTATGCACTCAGAGGCTCAGCTGTAGAGAGATATTATGTACCATAAGAAGAACCTGCATCACAGTCCTATTTCGAGGGATATTGGGCCCTCTGCTTTTGGGGAGCCTAAATACAACTTCGTAGTAGCGCGGTATACATAAAGCTGAGTATCAGCGCGCAGTAGCCGCTCGGCTTCGCGATACGAACTCGTACCCAGATGCCCAAGGGATACGGCCTTGTGCAACGTTTCCCACTAAGAGACTAAGTACAACTGATCTGCTGATTGATCTTTTTGTGCGATAGCAATTATATGGACACTCTCGGCTGATTTTAAATGCGAATGCATTTCATAGTCGGGCTATGTCAGGCATCCGGCGTTGGCGTTGTCCGGCGTTGTCCGCGGGGAGAAGGATAGGTTGAGGAGGTGTCCGCGCGCTGGCAGGTGTTATCTCTCCGCTCTCACTCCCTCTCCCATAGCAACAGCTGCGGGCGCGCGCGCTTATCGTCGCCCCTAGCAACCGCAGCAGGTGGTGCGGGTGGAGTAGCGGAGAATGAGTGGAGAGGAGGTGCGTGAGGGCGCTCGCATCGCGGGAGCTCGGCGGAGCTCCCGCGATAAAAAGAAAAAAAACAGACGCTGCGCCGTGCTCCCGACCGGGCTGTAGAAATTAGGCGCCTTTTCCTTCTTCGAACCACAACCACCATATATAAATGGAGTGAAGCGCGCGCGAAATATATTCGCATTTCCTCACGATTCTCTTTGGGGGAGGTGGCGGCATTTTTTTGCCGTTGACGTCGCCGTCATGTCCCGGACATGTATGTTGTCAAGGAAGAAAGACAAGAGACAGCACCCTTGCTGCGGGCCGGCTGTTCTTCTTCTGCCCTTCGTCTTTCTCTTCATCGCGCTGGTCGAGCGCGAGAGCCAAAGCTCCGCTGCCGCTCGTTATAATTACGATGTATATATATATATATATATATATATATATATATATATATATATATATATATATATATATATATATATATATATATACATATATATATATATCAGGGCTAAAGAAAAATAAATCAGTAGAAAAAAGTTCCAATACACCTAATTGGGGATTCGAACCATCCACCCCTCGCTCCGCAGCCTGCTTCGCTAGCCAACACAGCCACGCGCCATGCTTGTGCCCGCGATATAACGGTGAGTTATTCATATGCACCATTTGCCGTTCGCGGTACGCAGATCTCGGAACAGCCTGAGCATGTTTTCTATCACGCAATGCTTTTACAGTTTCTTTCAAATTGAAAAATGCCCTTGAGATGCGCACGAAAAAAATCCCACCATATCCGCGAAGTGAATGATGATGAGTGGGCGAATCTCGATCATTTTCATCCATGGCGGAAAGAGAATGTGTGGTCTGCAACGCGCTTATATTTCCTGGTCACATGATAACGTACATATGATAACGATCAGCGTCATCGTCATCGTTATCATGTGTAGTGGGTACATTCCACTATACTGGAACGCGCTTATACTTCATCCTTATCACGTTTAGTGGGTACATTCCACTATACTGCGTCATCGTCATCTTTATCACGTGGAGTGGGTACATTCCACTACACGTGGCTACCTACCTACCTACTACTACTACTACTACTACTACTACTACTACTACTACTACTACTACAGAGGAGGGACAGACCCACACCCTAAAGTGCTTCGCCCCTAAAATCACGCCATATCCACGATGTGAATGATGATGAGTGGGCGAAGCTCGATCGTTTTCATCCATGGCAGAAAGAGAATGTGTGGTCTGGAACGCGCTTATACTTCATGGTCATCAGCGTCCTCGTTATCACGTGTAGTGGGTACATTCCACTATACTGCGTCATCATCACCTTTATCACGTGGAGTGGGTACATTTCACTACACGTGGCTACCTACTACCTACCTACTACTACTACTATGGTTTCTTTGTTGCGCTGCAGATGACGAGACGAGGACGCTAGGACGATACAGGGACACAAGACAGGTGGTGCGCAAACTTACAACTGGTTTATTCACATCTTGCGAAGTGTCAAATATAGGTTAACAATCAGATAGGATGGATGGGGAATGGCGAAAAGGGGTAAAAAAGTAGAGATAAGTCACGCATAAGACGTATGCCATCTTGAGCACAGACAAATTTTCCGCAGGTCAGCGTACGTCACTTTCGCATATGACGTATGCCATCTTGAGCACAGACAAATTTTCCGCAGGTCAGCGTACGTCACTTTCGCATATGACGTATGCCATTTTGAGCACAGACAAATTTTCCGCAGGTCAGCGTACGTCACTTTCTAAGTGACGTACGCTGACCTGCGGAAAATTTGTCTGTGCTCAAGATGGCATACGTCATATGCGTAACTTATCTCTACTTCTTTTTTACCCCTTTTAGCCATTCCCCATCCATCCTATCTGATTGTTAACCTATATTTGACACTTCGCAAGATGTGAATAAACCAGTTGTAAGTTTGCGCACCACCTGTCCTGTGTCCCTGTATCGTCCTAGCGTCCTCGTCTCGTCATCTGCAGCGCAACAAAGAAACCATGAACGACCACCAACTAGCCCAATTCATCGCTCTGCTATACTACTACTACTACTACAGAGGAGGGACAGATCCATACCCTAAGGAGCTTCGCCCCCTAAAAGTGGGCCTCTTCTGTACCACTCATGATGTAGAAGGAAAAAAATCACCGCCCAAGCACTCCGCACAAATGGTTAACCAGCGAAGCTGAAATGTGCGGCCCCAGTGTTTAGCAGTGGGTTCAACCCGACGCTGCACTGAAGCCTTTCACAATTATCGTTGCCCGGTTGTGGTCGAACCACAGGCGGTCACAGACGTCGCAGCCGAAGCCAAAGTGCCGCTGGAGACACTCTCGCCCAAAGCGGGCGTTCGCCCCGGCGAATGCGCTCCCGCAATCACGTCGACGCCGTTCTGCCCGCAACGCGGTTTCTTCGGCGCGCCAGAGGGCGCGCCGTGGCTGCAAGCGTTTGACCTTGCAAGCGTCCTAGCCAAGCTCGCGCACCAATGGCGCGCGAGCTTGGGTACGACGCTCAGAGCGACGTAACTGATAGCACAGCCAATGGAGACCGCTCGTGACACAGATGCCGAGCGGTTTTTCGTTTCTCCTAGCCATATACAGCTTTCGCTGTAAAAAAAATAACACCGGGCACACTTGGCGTCGGACGCCACCGCGTGGCAGGAGATGGAGATGGCTCATTCCACGTGCCGCAGTTTAAAAGAAAAAGAAATATCAAACAGTGTCGAAAAGTCCAACAGTATCATATAATCAATTCTTGGCCAATCCCCCTGAGTGGGTATGAGCCATGTCAGAGGCAACAACAACAGCGTCGGTCTGCATTGTGGACACTCGCAGCGCGTTGCTCGAATACAAACACGTAACAACTATGAAAGTTGTTAGTTCACGCTTGTCCTGTGTATACCTATGCGTCCTTTTCGAGCACCCTTTGTGCTGCGACGGCGCTCTGCAAGTATCGAGCTGCTTGTCGTTCGTCGTGTGACAATCTAATTTCTTGCTGTCGCATTCATTGCTTCGCGCTAGCGGCGAAACTGTGACTTTTTTAGGTATTCCTCGTATGCTTCTTGGGAGTCCGTCGCTTTCGTCAATGACGGAGAGCTTGTAGTAATACCTTCTCTGATGCAACTACCACAGCTCCTAAGCGAGGGTTGCATCATATGCATACATTGAATAGGCAGCAAGTTCTTGACCTGGTTCGTTCCCCACGCTGGCCACGTATTTGTTCGCGGTATTTAGCAGCTGCCGTGTTCAAAGGTCGCGGCATGGAATCCCTTCCCTGGCGGCCGCATTTCTCCGGCGACAAAATGTCAGAGGCCCGTGTGCTTATGTTTAGACGGACGTTAAATATCGCCAGATGGTGAGTATTCCCGTGGCCTTCCACTAGCTACGGATTCTCACAACGAACAGGAGCCAACGCAAACTCATTTCCGTTGTAACTAATTATGACTATCTGTTGTCGAATAATATCCAATATATATGAGCATTGGCTCCTCTTTGGCACCTATTCTGAGTGATTTATTTTTGGCTAGTCTTGGCTCCACTATTGACTAACGATTAGAAAGGCTAAATGTCGCAAAAGTCTTCCGTTACGTTCCGTTGTTTTCTTTGAAGCTGGTGGTTCGTCTGTAGATAGGTCACTAAATAATATTTTACATGGTTTTTGTGAGTGTTTGCCGCCGCTTGTTGCAACCCACGAAGTCCCTGATGCTGGGTCGATTCGTGCTTTATATTTGAGCTTCACAATCTTTTCTAATCGTGTTTGTTGGGCGTATGCACCAGCAGCAGGTAAGCCATTGCTCCCTCTCGAGTATGCTCGCCATAGGTGTGTACGCTTTGCAAAAAACCTGCTATCACAAGATCCAGGCCAGCTTTAATATGCAGGCTGAACGCCTCATAAGCGCTGGTTTTCCTCTTCATGTAATGACAGCACTTGTGGAGTGCATGCTCAAGGAAATAAAAATGAGCCCAGAGACGCTCGCTCAAACTCGTGGAAATGGACCAGGCAAACGAAATTGTGTCGTCATTCCTTACACCGACTTTGTGGCCTTTACATGAAGACAATAGCCGGCAGATGCCAGGTTGTTCTTTCTACCCTCAAGAAGCTGGCTAGCTTTTGTAGGGCCGTTAACCCTGAGGCTCGGGATACCCGCGCTTGCAAAACGAAGCATCGAAATAAGTTTGTGCCATGTTCTCTAGGTGTGGTATACTCCCTGCCACTGTCATGTGGCAAGCGGTACTATTGTCAGACAGGCCGGTGTCCTGATGAGCGTCTCAAAGAACACACGGCGTTTCTTCGGTGGTGTCTGGCCTACTTTGCATCCACTGCCACCACCGTGGCTTCAGTCCTGAACATCAGTATTTTACGGTTGTCAAGCGTCATCTGACCAGCTAACACAACAAATTTTGGAGGTTTTGGGATGGCATGGCTGTTCAGCACGTGCGTGAGCAGGCCATCAATTGCCCTAACAGAGAAGAAATTTCTTATCTGTCAGATGGTTGTACGCGCGATGTGCAAGGCTAGCAGTGATGATTCCGGTAGTTTGTTTCGTTTTTCATTGTGAATCATTCCTCTTATCATTGTTTATCATCGTTCCTTCTTTCTTTGGTTTAGGACTGTGCATATATATATTGCACGGTTTTGACCAATAAATTTTGTTGTAAGTCAGGTCCGTTGTTCGTGTCCTTATTTCTATTGCGCTTAGTCTGTCACGCTGTTCCTTTTTTTTTTTGCTTCCGCTATATTACAAAGCAGCATCGTACATCGTATACACGTAGCAAGTGAGCCATCTTTGCCGTTCATGTAAACAAGAGAAGCCTGAGGTAAATGAAGGGTCAGTACTGAATATCCAGGCAACAACGCGACTTCTATCAATGTTCATTTTGCAACCTGTAGTTTTTTCTGCCTGTCCTGACAACTATTAGATTTTCTTCTTCACAAAATGAACACAACTATGCCTCCCAAAAATGTTTCATTATTTCCGAGTGCCACTCACTATTTTCCTTCTTTGAGATGAGCACAAAGATACGCCCAGTGCTCTGAAAGTCGCAAAAGACGTCACGGAGGGGCTGACTCGACAACAGTCACATCGAAAGGTTCTGTGTCTGACGTTAACCTCATGTCGTGAATATTTCTTAGTTGGTTCAATGGCTGTAACCTTTACACTACCTCGCCTCTCAGAATTTACAGCTGGTCTCAAACATCGTTCACCAAGACTGGATACCACGTCAAAAAATGTTACGTCTGAATCACTGATCCCAGCGATAGTGTCGCCTCCTTGGAAAACAACCTAAGGAACTCCTTTCCAGTTGTCTTAATGAGATGGCAACGTATGGACAAACTACTTAATATTTAGATACGTCTTCCATAACTAAAGATTCTTTATTTCAAAGTACGTCATAGCCACATTTTGTGCATGCTAAAAAATGATTTCTCCCCACTCCTCCGTATCAATGGCTTCCATTTCTTCGTTTAAAACAAAAGAATACACTTGAAGATTTAATTGTTTATTTGATTAATAATTCGTTGAAGGTACCGGTTGGAATATTACATGAGGTGTGAGTAGTATAACAATTTGCGCAGCGTGCGGAGCGTCATCGCGTTCTGTCATCTCCGTGGGCGCGGCAAGTGGTTAGAAGAGCCCCACTTTAGGGATTCCTGTCGGTAACTCCTCAGGATACAATAAAGTTCGTTATCTGTCTGTCTATCGCACTGAGTCGAGCAAGGCTGGCGCAAGGCAGAGGTGGTCAGAACTAGGCTGGTGCTGGCTAGACTAGGCACACGTTCATTCACACCGAGATGCACAAAGTGTTCACGGGATCCGTTTGTAAATTACGAGTATCGGCTATGTATTGATCGGGTAAATTGGACGTCGCTGTTTCTTTCTATTTATTTATTTTTTTTCCTGCTCTGTATTTTTCACTTTTTATATCATTTTAGAACGCAGCTCTTAGAAGCCCGTTCCAGAGTTGAGCGGCGTCGCCATTGGCGTTGGCGTAACAGATAGAGCGAACGAGGACAAAAGAGAGCGATCGCCGAATGCAATTAAAAATGGATTAATCGTCGTGGTTTAATATCTTTATACCACTACATGATTATGAGGGACGCCGTAGTGGAGGGCTCCGGAAATTTCGACCACCTGGGACTCCTTCACGTGAACCTAGATCTAAGTGCACGGGCCTAAAGCATTTTCGCCTCTGTCAAAAATGTGGCCGCTGCGGCCGGCATTCGACCCCACGACCTTCGCGTCAGCAATCGAGCACCATAACCACCACGCCACCATGGCGGGTAACGCGGAGTGCAGCGAGCCACTGTTAGCGTCTGCAATGCCTCGCTTCTTGTGAGAGCGTGACGCATGCCTCTCGCGCACGGGCACGAGAAAGCAGGTTGACCTGAGAACACGTGCGTTCGTCGAAGAGACATTTAAAGACGATAGTCTTTCTTGGGATACTTAAACGCAAAAATTTTGGTCTGTCTGTCTGTCTGTCTGTCTGTCTGTCTGTCTATCTGTCTGTCCGTGACCCGAT
Organism: Rhipicephalus appendiculatus; assembly: GCA_030522465.1. Lineage (NCBI taxonomy): Eukaryota > Metazoa > Arthropoda > Arachnida > Ixodida > Ixodidae > Rhipicephalus > Rhipicephalus appendiculatus. Next base: position 19,293 of record JALIZH010019782.1, on the reverse strand, counting down.
TCAGCTAGCTACAGGGCCAAAATTTAACTAATTTCTGAACGCCCAGCCATCTTGAACTGGTATTTTCATTCATACTTGTGAACATATTCGATCAAAAAGCAAATACTACGCATACCTGAGGCGCAACATTAATATGTAATTATCAGGTCGTGTGTTCTTTTATTAGAAAATACACAGATACGTAATTCTAAAGACCCTTGTGTGGGATATGGCGTGGAGCAGTCGTAGAAGAACTCGATTCCGTCGATGCAGTTAAAAAAGGCTTTTATTACACTGCACAGGCCATGAAGACCTTGCTAATAGTCCAGCTACCCCGTTTTAGGGGCGAAGCTCCCTTACAGCGGCACCCGTTCGTCCCTCGTCATAGTCGTAGTCGTAGTGCGTAACCAGTCTTACGCTTTGACCTCCAAGGTGGTGCCGGTGGGAGATTTCTCCTGTGCGTTGTTGAACAATAAAAAATTCGCAGCGTGCGCGTTAACTAAAAGCCGAATTCTTCTGTCTCTCATTCCCCATTAGCAGCCATTGGCATTTCTCCTGTGCGTGATTAAACAATAAAAATTTTGTTCAAAACGCCGTTGATTGATGAAATAAACCAACGAAAGATGCCAGATGTTTTCTAAAAGCAAAACGAAAAGACGCCAGATGTTTCTAAAGCAAAACGAATAGACGCCAGCTGCTTAACGAAAGACGCCAGGTGTTTTCTAAAGCAATGGTTTTATAATCAAAACCATATCGCGATACAGGTTTGTAGTTGACGATGCTCGTTGCCGTCGGTGTGTGCTCGTATGGATAAGGATGCCGCTGCAACCAGTGCAAGAACCACTTAGCTTACATTTCACCGACTACAAAGCGGTCATAATGAAAGGACAACGGAAACCAGCAATAAAAGTTTGATAAAACATTTAATCAATCGTTTCACGTCATTTTTATCGGGCGAACTAACGGAATAAATTTCACGGTTTAACCGATGATTACTTCCAGGAGCTTCGCCCAATCTCATCATCATTCACCTCGTGGATCTGCCGTCAATTTTTTCCCCTCGTTCTTGCTGGCGCTTCTTCTTCATCTTCTGGTGGTCCGCCAGCGTTCGCGATGGAATCAACACCCTAGTGTCTTTTAGGCTGTGCTGAAAATGCGAAGCTGTGCATGAACTGCGACGCTTTGTACGAAAAAGCGCTTTGCCGACGATAAAGTCCAGCCGCTGGCAGTGGCCCTTGGTTCAGCACAAGCTCATGTTTTTCAATGGCGTCCATATCTCGCGCAGCGCCGCCTCTATTTTATCAACGCCAGCCAGATGCGGCCAATTCAACGTAGAGTAGGCGCTGTCTGAGGCAAGGCGAAACATAGGAGTACGGCCGGCACAAGGCTATCGTCTTTCGGCGACATTTGCAGCGAAGCACGCAGATACGTGGCCAATTTTTTAAATGCGAAGCATTTCTTAGCGAACTGCAGGCACTTTGAGCGTTTCTCTATACGGAGCTATCTATCTATCTATCTATCTATCTATCTATCTATCTATCTATCTATCTATCTATCTATCTATTCGTCTGCGTCTGTTTCCTCTCGTGATCACCTCCTTGACGTGAGGTTGATCAAAATTAGTATGGGAAGATGAGGGTTGGACGAGTATATCTGGCTAGCCATGACATGAATAACATGAAAATCCCGTCTCTTGCGTCGTCCAACCCTTTGCACGATACACGTGTGGCACATACCCGTATACCAAGGGCCGCGGTATGCGGGTATATGCCACAGGTGATTGACAGTTTATACTCAGGAAGACGAGCAGAACATTAGTAATTTAAATGCGAGAGCTTTAAGAAAAACTGAGATCGACAGCGTTTATCCGATTAATGCAAAGAATAAATATCCAGGCCTGAGCAGGAATCGAACCCAGGCATTCTGCGTGGCAATGAAGAATTCTACCACAGAGCCACGCCAGGTCTTGGCACTGCTTTGGAAAAGGTCCTATGCCGGCGTAATGTTGGTGAAACGTCAATTGTGGTTGCAGTGCTGGCTATCTAATTTTATAAACATTAGATATGTACTCCTATGATGCAGGCGTCACGTCGGGTGAACGTCAATTCTAGTTAAGCGCCATACACTAAAGTTGCCTACGTATCTAGGACTGCCAATCCTCGCAAGCAGAAGCGACACATATCAGCTTACCGTTTCTGGTGTTGGTAATACCCATGTTGCTGTTGGCATCATTACGAAACTGTAAACAAGTATTTATATCAAAGATATGCGACTGTTAAACATACGTCTATGTGTAAAACATCCCTACATATCTTTAGCATCAGTTCGTAAGGGTTTTGTTCAATAAAATTTTACCACAGTCACCTTCTCTCCGCATGCTTCGCATAACATCGATTCCCATGGTATTTGGGATCTGCCGAATTTTCATGCTTGGAACCCTCCAGCGGACTCTAAGATTTTGCATCTTGTTATCTGGGCACAAGTTCGCCCATAATAAACAAGTTTTCGAACGCAGTTCTTAAACGCTTGTTCCTGCGTTAACCGGCATGGCGGCACCGTAAGCGGCAGAGCCAACGAGGACGAAAGAGTGAATGCGGAGCGCAGCGGAAGATGTCGTCGAAAGACGATAGTCTTGTGCCGGCCGTACTACTATGTTTTGCCTTGCCTCAGACAGCGCCTACTCTACACGTTGAATTGGCCGCATCTGGCTGGCATTGATAAAATAGAGGCGGCGCTGCGCGAGATATGGACGCCATCGAAAAACATGAGCTTGTGCTGAACCAAGGGCCACTGCCAGAAGCAGCACTTCATCGTCGGCAAAGCGCTTTTTCGTGCAAAGCATCGCAGTTCATGCACAGCTTCGCATTTTCAGCACAGCCTAAAAGACACTAGGGCCTTTAGAATTACGTATCTGTGTATTTTCTAATAAAAGAACACACGACCTGATCCTTACATATTAATGCTGCCCCTCAGGTATGCGTAGTATTTGCTTTTTGATCGAATATGTTCACAAGTATGAACGGCTACACCAGTTCAAGATGGCTGGGCGTTCAGAAAGTGGTTACACTTTGGCCGAGTAGCTGAATCGGGTTACCGACAGACAGACAGAAAGACCAAAATTTTTGCGTTCATGTATCCCAAGAAAGACTATCGTCTTTAATAGCGAGGAGTGCACGAGAAAGACGGAACGACAGTGGTGAGGCGACAGGTTCCGCTGCGGCCATCCGCGTCGCCACAGTAGTCTTGCGGTCGCCGATGACGTCGTCATTAAGGTATGCGGCGAGGGTGTCCACTGATACCATACATGAAAATAAAGCGCTGCATGAACGGAGGTCTGTCTGCGGCGGATGTTGTGGAACGCGCCCACGCGCTACCGTTGGCGGTCTCCCGTTTAGCGATGATGTTGCGCCTCAACTTCCTCAAGATTAAAAATTTAGACATCTGCGCTCACAATTTGCATTAGGCCGTATTACAATCCCATTTTTTTTCTATTTGTTCCCTTTCTATCTTCCTCTATATTTATTTATCACTTCGTCTTTTTTCTATCTCTCTCTCTCAATTATTTCGTTCTTGGTTACTCTTTCTGCCTTTTTTTTCTTTTTCTCTCTTGTCCCTTTCTCTATGTCATTTTGGTATATTTATTGTTGTCTTTCTCCCTCTGTCTATTGCTTTCTCTGCCTTTCTATTCTTTTTTTCTATTTCTTGTATGGTAACGATGCACGATCTTGCATGATTCATTCATGATGATGAAAGAAATCACCAGCACGCCGCACGCGTTCGGGGAGCGAAGTATATGATGAAGACGCGACCACGCACGGGTATTTTTAGCGCTGCATGGCATCGTTACAGTGCCTGTCGACGAAGCGTAGAATGGGTGTCGTTTTCTCAGTTCCGTCACATCTACAATCGTTCTACGTGCGGCTGCGCTGGCCCGCGCGTCCAGCGCGCACCACATTCTTTCTTTTAATGCGATGTCTTTAAAAAGCTCGCTTCTCAGCACTTCCGGTGCCGCTGTCATCGGCGGCGGCATCGGCGATGGCGTCTTCGGTTGTGAGCGAAAGAGCAGATTACCCGTGAGCGAAAAGTCAAGGTAGATGCAAAAAAATTCAACCAGCTTAGCTTCATGGACACCGAATGAACAGCGAAGTTAGTGGCGTTCGCTTCGTCAGGCTAACGCAATCAATCAGTCAGACAATCAGTTTGCTATTCATAAAAAAAATGGAGCACCATGCGTCATAATTATTCAGTTGTCGCTACAGAACTCATCAGGAGTTGTAGAAGGGGTCCCATGACAGATAGTGTTACTTATATCCGTGTGAGATCTTATATATATATATGTGCGTATACAAAACAAGACATTATACAATGCATAAAAGGAAAATGGACTCTGCGAAACGTAAGAGAATAGCTTAGACGAAGAAAAGATGAAAAAAAAACAGAACAGTACATAACAGACGAAAGAAAAGTAAGCTTTTTTGAATTTAGGAACTCCACAGGAAATTATAGCGCAGTGAATTAGAAACATGGGGAATGGGTGATAATCAAGTTATTTGTTTAAAAAGTGTAGTCCAAAAACTGTCTGCGGTATTCATGAAGGAAACTACTTCATACTTTTTTGCGTGCACGTGAAACTGTTAACAACGTCACCAAAGGGGATCGTGTTGGATAGTCCGTTATGTGTTTATGCAATTGAACTGAAGGAGTGTGTATAATATTTCTTAGAATTTAGTAAGTAATAACTGTAATGCGAGAAATAATGTAACCATGCAGTGTTACAATATTTGATGGTGGATAAGTAAACGATATAGAATCAGTACGTCGGGTAAACCAGATTATTCGTAAAACTATTTTTAGCTACCTGAACTAGCTGTAATGTCGGATATGTAAATCTACAAACCGAAATAGCCTGTAAACTGAAACATTTCCTGTTTTCGTAGTCTTTCAGATATATTTTTCAGTTTGTTTGGTTATTGGTTACATATGCATCAGTTACATAATGTATACAGATGAGGGTCCCTGAGTATAAATACTGAAAACGGGACCCTCAGTAAAAAGTACAAAGAAAAGTGAATAGAGAAAAATGGCAGAAGATTAGAACACTTTAATTAGGAGATGGGATAATAGGAAACCAATAACATGCAATTCAAAATGCAAAATACAATACAGAAAGGGAAAATAGAAGCAAAAATATTAATAATCATATACAACGCAAAAAAAGTAGCAGCAGGCAAGAACAGTTGAAATACAAAATGAAATAATAGCAATATAATAAAATGCAACGCAAAATGCGAACTACAATATACAAAGCAATCCAACGCAAAGTCCAATACAATACAGAACATAAGACGGAATAGAAGTTAAAAAAGTACAAAAACAATAAAAATGAGAAACGAAAATGAAAAAAAAATGAAAACAACTTGTACACAAAACAAAAAGAAACGCAAATAAAAGAAACGTGAAGAAGTGAAAAAAAATTATATACATTAACTAAGGTGAGCAATCAGCAGTTAAAAGGAAAGATTTTATTGATGTTTTGAAAAGTGAACACGTAGGCACAGTTTTAAGTTCAACAGGCAAACTATTCCACAATTGAATGGTAGAGAATTTGCATGTTTTCTTACTGTATTTAGTGCGAATGGGTGGTAGCAAGTAATTATAATTAGAAGCAAACCTGGCTGGGTTAGTATTGTTGAGGGAGCCACATTCAGTGTATTCAAAGGAAAGCTGGGAATTAAGTAGCTTATAAAACATTATAGCTAAGTTGTACTGAAATAACTTTTAACGGATAAAATTTGCTCATCAAGCAGGCTAAAGGCATCTGAGCGCGAAGGATTGTAAGGTATGATGCGTATTGCTTGATTTTGTATATGCTGTATGGAATGAAGATAACAGTGATATGTGTTACCCCAAGCGATTACGCTATAGTTAATGTGAGAATGAATAAATACAAAGTAGAGCGAAAACAATGCAGGAGTTTAAAAATGCTGACGTGCCTTGATGAGCGCACTGATACGGAAGGCCGACTTTTTTTAAATATCGTTGATGTGAAGACGAAACTACAGATGGCTGTCCAATGTCACACCTAGAAATACCGCAGATTCGTTCACGGGAATAATATGATTTCCGAATAATAAGGAAGGAGAATTAATTAAAGGCTTTTGATGTGGATGGAAAACCAAAAATTTAGTTTTTGATGGATTAATAAGTAATTCGTTATCGCTGCAAAGTAAGTGATCAAGTGCCATATCTAGTTTATTTAGTAATGAACTTATAGACTTATCAGGTACAGATACAGTTGTATCATCTGCATAGCAGCGCCTTGCCACAGCAAGATAAATACAGGAAGAAACCCAAATTTGTGACCTTTGATGTAAATGCACTAACCTAGATAAAAATTATAATGAGCCGCGTGCACCACGTGCAGGTTTCAGGAATACGTATAAGCAGCTTTAAGGACGAAAATCACTATTGATCACAGCATTCTTTTCATACATAACACCACTGCTAGTATATACAGTCTATAGGTTATGGTGGCATAGTTCATAGCTTATTTTTTCACATGTTATTGTGCGAAAAATCAAATTATGAAGAGATTCCGGCTTTAAGCACTCCCGTGCGCGGTACATCCCATATCATGCCGCGATACAGTTTCTTGCACTGCTTGCGCTAGCCGCAGGAGGGCACAACATCTTCCTGGAGATTTTGAAGGCATTGCCATTCGTTCGTAACTTCCACCCCTGACGCAAATTTAGGATGTATTTGTAGACCTCTGCAGAGTGAAAGCTTTCCAGCCCATCTCTTCATTACTCTTGTTCCCGAACGTCATCCCACTCATCAATATCCATTTGGAGGCCTTCTCATTGCAGTGTTCAGCAGTGTAGGTTATGCTTGGTTTACACCGTGCTCTTTTTTTTATACAGTAATGGTATATACCTTCCTAACGATGTTGTACCATTGGAAAATGCGGGTAGGACTGGCAGAAGGTGGACGAAGTGATTTCAATCTATTTTCGGGGTTCGTTGCAGTTTGGTAAGGAAGGTGCTACTAAGCTTCTCGACGCTTAATCATTGGATGAATATGGCTCGAAGTAAGATGAAATTACACGGCACGGAATTCGTAATTGTCTTATTCAAGCCAGATATTTCGTCCAGCGAATATACTTAGCCCCACACCTTGTTTAATGCACCTATGCTTTTCCTGCACATTCCAACGCCGTTGCGGCAGTATCATGTAGCTCTCGCAATATATAGCGCAGCAGCCCTAAACACGTGGCCCGTGGGCTGCATGCGACCTGCGGACCACTCGCTAGCGGCCCGCGGCCCGCAAATGACGGTCTGTGTCCAATTTTTTAAAATTTTTTTTTCATAAGTACCTTCTTCAGATATACAAGCATGGCAGGTCTAAAACACTTTTTTGAGGGGCAACCCCTGCGGTAACCATGTGCGCATACATAACCGTGAAACAAAACCCTGTATTCCAGAATCGGCATCCAGATTTTAGTTGTTTCGGAGATAGGTATCGATGCCGTCAAACCCCTTCAGAAATTTCTCATATATGAGATATGGGAAATGTTTTCTTTCAAATGACAACGTTAGCTGACATTTTGTACAACGTATTCCCCCCCCGCTCCTACCATCGGCACTGCCCAGGCCCTTGTGGGAGTAAATTTTCGGCAATGTGGCCCGTTACCTGAGGTGAGTTTGAGACCCCCGATATAGCGGAACGAGGCAAAAGCTCAAACGTTAACAATGTGAGCAAAAAAAGCAAGCTGTGCGTGTCCATCTCGCGTCACATTGCCACTAGGTGACATAACGGAACCACAGAAAAAGAATGCGTCTCTATCATAGGTCAGCAAAATTGTGGAGATCACTCAGACTCACTCATGGAATATATTTTGCGCTTAGGGCTCACTCGGACTCAGATTTCACCAAAATTATCCTCAGCCGGACTCGCTTGCACTCACTCTCACGAAAAGTTTCTGCAACCGGACTCACCCGGACTGACACCCGCCAAAATGTTACTCACCCGGATTCACTCAGACTCATGGTTCGATATGAGTCTGACTGAGTCAACTCATGAGTCCGTTAGTCCAGAATCAGCTTGTTCGACCATGGTGTCACTACTCTGTAACACCAATATCTCACGTAACCAATGCTCTTTTTGGCGCCTAAGATATAGTACCTTGAATACGAGTTATGAGTGGTTGCAAACGAGTAAGGAAGTTTTTCTTGAAAGAGATCACAATATAAGATACATTAATCAAGCACTTCTCTGGAAGAGTTGAGGAGTTGGCCGGAGGGGGGGGGGGGCGTCAAGGTACCTCTTTCTGTAATACACACTTCCAATCAAAAAAGAGTGTAATGGTGCTTTGAAATGCGTGTGAGTGGACGTTAGTATAAGCATCCCGGTAAGGCTGACAGTAATGCTGAAATTCAGTAGATAAGCCCATAGTTTGGCAAAAAGAAGTGGAACTCACTCAGGCTCACTCAAGAAATGTATCTTGAGCTTTGGAATCACTCGAACGCAGAGTCACCAAAATATTCCTGTGCCGGACTCACTCGGACTCACACTCACGAAAATTTTCTTGAACCGGACTCACTTGGACTCAAACTCACCATAATATAACTAACCCGGACTCACTCAGACTCAGACTGACGGCTTGATCTGAGTCTGAGTGAGTCGATTCATGAGTGAGTTCGCCGACCTGTGGTCTCTGTAGGGATTATATAGAACGAGACTACATGCAGTCCTTTCGATGAAAAGACGGCTGAAACGCTCAAGAACGTTTCCCCGCTTTGGATCTGTAATCGCTCTTGCGATGATAAGTTATTGGTATAAATGTATTATATTACATTTATTACTGCGATGATAGAATAAGATTTGGGATATAAAATAATCACAAACGCAAATAAATCACAGAATAGCGAGATGTTAACTATATAAGCGCTTGGTCTATTTCCTTTTAGCTCGCCTGCTTCAGATATATGAAGTAGCCCGATATGCAAGAAGCAAAAGAAGTTCCGTGCTTCTCCCTCACAAAACTTATCGAAATAGCTTGCCCTACATAAAAACGCGTTTTTTTTTTTTTTCGCGATAAAAAATGCGGAACGTTCATATATGCCCACGTATCTGGAACAAACTTAAACGGACAATACAGAGAAAATGATTTTTCTATTATCAGTAAATTACTATTTTACAATTCGACAGTTGCTACGCTCGCCGCGAAAGACTCTTGCTAAGCGACAAAACCCGCAAAAAAAATGCAGGTGGCGACACCACCTTGAAATTCGCGCAGCAAACGTGGTGACGTCAGAAGATCTGGCAGCGTCTACAAAGGGCCAACCTAGCTTGTAATCAGTCAAAAATGAAGTGCCTCGACCACTGAGAGTGTTATAGACTTAATAAATGAAGTTTCAAAAACTTTAGTTTAGCCAGTGTCCCTATAATACGGTAAATACAGTTTGAAATCAGTGACGTCACGCACAGAGATTTCGGAGCGAAATTAAACTGGAACTTTCATCTTGATTTTCTGCTCGGTTAAAAAATGTCTGATGGTGAAATTAGTGACATTAGAGTTCTGAGAGTACACTTTCTCAGTCTAAGCCAATCCCGAACCGATCCCGCCAACTCAAACCCAGGCCCGGCCCTAATTCCGGAGCTTCAGACCTTTACCCGGGCCGGGTAAAGCTTCAGAGCTTTACCAGGCCCGGCTCGGCCCGTGGGCCGAGCCGGGCCCGGGTTTCCAGGTAAGCCCAAGAGCCCGTGCAGTGCTCCAATGTGTAGCACGCTTCTTCGCAGAATTACGAATAATATCATAGTGGCCAGTTGCCGACTTCGCAAAAAAATATGATGATTTATGATGTAGTGGGTAGGCTTGTAAATATGCTTGTAGTATATGCCCCACACGAGCATATTGAGTTCGATTCATTCAGAACGGCCTCCAATGATCACGAGATCATTTTTTACTGTAGATATAAAATATAATAGAAAATCGTGCAGGAAATTTATACCTGGCCATATTTTTCCGCGCATTCATATGTTTCTATCTTTTCTCGCGTGATTGGAGCTCCATCTACATAATCGGTCGAGTAGAATCTATTCGGAACGTTATAATTTTCTTAGTTCCTTGACAAGCTTATTGATCAACATCTGTTGAAAACGGCGATAGAATAAATTTTACAATGTGTGCGCGCATTTTGCTGACATGCTATACTTCTCGTTGTTAAAACAAACTCGCCCGCGAAATGTTCCCGCTTACTATTGCAGAAACAAAAAAGAAAAAGAAAAACGCAAGAGTAGCGTTATGTCCAGCAGAGTTACATACATGTACGAGCAGTGTGTAGACTAAGTAATCAAGTTTACTTATTGGTAGTGCACACTGCAGCGCAATACTACGTTATGTTGTCTACCCACAAGACAGCTTTATTCGCCTTCCACCTCAAGTTTCAATAAAGTTACACTGTTACGCTTTGTTACTAAAAATAGAAAGTATTACAAATAAGATTTATTTTCGAGAAAACTAAGCAAACATTTACGCAGATTGCGAAACTTAATGAATGGTGCTTGTAATATAAGATGAACTTCCGGTGACGCAAATTATCACCTATTTTCTTGACCGCAAACCAGTGACTAAAATAATGAGCGAAATGTAAAATTTCCTGTGGTCTCTACGATGCACGCTCATGTTATGTAGACGATGGATGCGATGTTTTGCAAATGAGCCCTTAATCTACGTCTTCGTTCCCAGAGTTGTATAGACATCTACTTATTTCCTTGATGAGATATGCACTTTTTAGGCGAGATTTTTCAACACTTATACCAAAAAGTTAGGCTACTGAGTCACGAGACCACGTGCTTCACAAAGACAGCTGCGACTTCATGGAATACATTTTAAATCTGCATGTTCGTTGACATCCTCGTACTCGCATTTATAAAAGTTTAGAAAAAATTAAAAGCTAGCAAGTTCTCAAAGTGCAAGCCGCCGCGATGGTAGAGTAGCTACGGTGCTCGACTGCTGACGCAAACGACGTGGGTTTGATCCCGGCTTCTGCGGTCGCATTTTGATGAAGGCAAAATGCTTGAAGCAAGCGTAAGTGCCCGAGCATGCTTGATTTAAGTGCACACTAAGGAACACAAGCGGTGGAAATCGCCGGAGCCCTCCACTACGAAGTGCCTGATAATCGTATCATGGTTTCGCGCACGTCAAACTCCAAAAATTATTATTAGTAGTAGTATAGCAAAATGCCAAGTTAACTGAGCTCGAAATAACAGCGCAGTAGAAATGGAACTATTGAAGCCAGATCTTACATTTATAGCAGAAAACAGTCGTCATACTTTCGCCAACAGACCACTGTTTAAAGCACAATCATGGTTTGAAGGAAGCGATTTTGGCAACACCGGCTGGCTAGTATATTATATTCTCCTTAGCAGCCTCCTCAAGGTAGATTCGTCTCACGGACAAAAAAAAATAACGGTGTGTTCGAATGGATGATTTCTGAAACGTCAGCTCACTGGCGAAACAAAAGACTACAGATTCGACGTCAGAGTGGACAGTTCACAAGTGAATCAAAAGTGTGCTCCCCCCCGCCCTTCTTTATCCATGAGGGAGATGCATACCTCCCTGGCCGTGGCGTAGCCAGAAATATTGTTCGGGGGGGGGGGGGGGAAGGGGTGGGGGGGGAGGGCTGGCATTTCACACACACACATATATATATATATATATATATATATATATATATATAGAGAGAGAGAGAGAGAGAGAGAAAGAGCGATTGGTAGTTGCGGTTGCTTGCGAGGGCCCCCGGGGTGACGGATTGTTTTTGTCGACGTTGTTTTGCTGCCGCTTCCCGCGCTCTCAACTCCGGGTCCGATTGTCGACATTGTCGTTTAGCCGCTGCATGCCACGCTTTACGTTCGTTCTGATCCATGGCAGAAAGAAAATCTTCGTTATCTGTACATATCATCATCATTGTGATTTAGCTCAAGCCGGGCTGTTGCTTTCGCACATGAGCTATGAGCCTGCACGCCACCGCACGCCGACAAGGCTCGGTCTTATATTATAGGTGGTTATTGACGCCGCATGAATTGGACGCCACACAACAACAAATGCACAGCCAGCTTGCAATATTATTGCGATAGCAATTATATGGACACTCTCGGCATATTTTCGCCGTCGCCGTCTGTCGACGCCGTCATGTCCCGGATATGTGTATATATAGGAACCATAACGAAAAATAATCAGTAGAAAAAAAATTCCAAACCACGTGACCGGGGATTCGAACCAGCGACCCCTCGCTCCGCAGCCTGCTGCGCTAGCCAACACAGCCACACGCCATGCTCGTGCCAGCGATATAACGGCGAGCTATTCATATGCACTATTTGCCGCTCGCGGTACGCAGGTCTCAGAAGAGCTTGAGCGTGTTTTCTATCAAACGCTTTTACAGTTTCTTTCAAATTCAAAACTGCCCTTGAGATACACACAAAAAGATGGCTCCCTTCTGTACCACTCACGATGTAGAAGGAAAAAAAGAACACCGGGCACACTTGGCGTCCGACGTCACCGCGTGGCAGGAGACGCAGAGGGGTCATTCCACGTGCCGCAGTTTAAAAGAAAGAAATGCCCCCCACCTCCCCGAAGGGAATCGGGAGGAAATGCGAATGCATTTCGCGCGCGCTTCACTCCATTTATATATGGTGGTTGTGGTTCGAAGAAGGAAGAGGCGCCTAATTTCTGCAGCCCGGTCGGGAGCACGGCGCAGCGCCTATTTTTTTTCTTTTTTTTCTTTTTTTTTAATTTTTTTTTGTTTTTTTTTCTTTATATATATATATATATATATATATATATATATATATATATATATATATATATATATATATATATATATATACGTGCGAGCGAACGGACGCGAGAGTGGGGCGCAGGGAGGAGAGAGAGCGAACGGCGAGAGAAGGAGCGGCGAAGCACTGCACCTACCCCCTCCTACACTCTCTCCACACACGCGGGAGCTCCGCCGAGCTCCCCGCGATGCGAGCGCCCTCACACACCAGAGCGCGCTCCTCCTCTCCACTCACTCTCCGCTACTCCGCCCGCACCACCTGCTCTGGTTGCTAGGGGCGAGGATAAGCGCGCGCGCCCGCAGCTGTTGCTATGGGAGAGGGAGTGAGAGCGGAGAGACGCGGACACCGACGCCTGACATAGCCCGACTAAGAAATACATTCGCACATAAAAGAAGTATCAAACAGCGTCGAAAAGTCATATAATCATATAATCAATCCTTGGCCAATACCCCTGAGTGTGTATGAGCCATGTCAGAGGCAACAACAACAACAGCGTCGGCTTCTGCATTGTGAAAACTCGCAGAGCGTTGCTCAAATACAAACACGTAACAACTTCGACAGTCGTTAGTTCAGGGTAATAAAAAATTGACATTCTCCAAAGCTTCATCGATGAAGGGCCATGACGCCCTGGGGCATTCAACTTTTTTCCTCTAGCAATCACTCCGTTAAATACCAATTTATTTTGTCCACAATCGAACGCTGAAATTCGTCACTTGGAAACATCAGATTGCAAACACGGAAAGTATTCATGCAAGTTTGATTATCAGTATTCCATTAAACGTCGAGTTGGTAAAATGGTTATGGCTCGTAGTTGTTGACAAGCAGGTCGCGGGATCCAATCCCGGGCGCAGCGGCCGCATTTTGATGGACGTGGAACTCTTGAGGCCCATGTGCTCAGATTTAGGTGAATTTTCAAAAGTCCCAGGTATTTGAAATATCTGGAGCCGTGCATTACGGCGTCTCTGACAATCACATCCAAGTTTGGGGATGCTTTTAAAATCCCTACAGTTATGATTGCGATTATTAGTTTAAATGTTCAACGGCTTGCTGTTGAAACTAGTTCTGGTCATGGCGGCTGTAATACACATATATATCCGCGTGTGTGTGCGTCTGCGCCGGCCATGTCGTGTATGTACAGCAGGGGCAAACAGCCCCACACGACGACATATTGGATACTAAAATGTATTGCCACAAGTGCCATCTTTGACTTCATTTTATTTTCCGAACAAGAATTATGCTCGCTCACGGTGCCGAGCGAACTGCAATTCTTTAGCGCCACACTATGAGGTGGAAGCGATGGTGATGTCCATTTTGAGATCACTGGCATTGCAGAGGCCCTTGGCTGTGCTCGTGCTGAAGATCAGGCCGTCTCCACTCTGGGCACTCTCGGCCAGGGAGCGGATGCCTCGCATCCTGGCCTCCAAGGTGAGCCGATGATCGGATCCACAAAGCTTGAGCCGGTACTGGAAACGCCGCGCATCTTCGTTCGAACCCACAAGCACAACGACGCCGAAGAAGTGCTTGAAAGAGGAATTTTCGCCGCTCTTCTTCAGCATCACGAGGAAGTCGCGGGCATGGCACGTCTGAAGCGCGAACCAGGTGATGTTCTGCACGCTGTCGAAGTTTGGCGCCGTCACGACCACGCTCTCTCCTGCGCGATCATGTGCATGGATAAGGACCGCTTACATAGTGAAACAGTACAAACGAGCTACACTCGGCCTGTTTTTATAGCTTCCTATCTGTATTGCTCACTTCAAACAACTCTATAGACTGTACAAGTTCGTAATGTACGATTGTACATAACACGCGTGGTTGCCGTCGCATTGGTTTGTTGAACAAATGTCTTCATGCCTACGCGTCTACCGTAGAAATATTTATTTGTAAACGGTAAGAAACAAAAGAGGTTAACAGCACGCTATGTGGGCGTTGATGATGATGAAAACATTTTTAATTAAATGCAAAGAAAACGGGGAGGGTCTCTATGCAGGGACACCTATGACAGCCTCTGCGAAAACCCGGGCCCGCTGAAGGAGCGCCTGACAGACAACGGTTGAACCTTATCTGTAGTTTATCCGTGAAGTAGTCTATAGCGGCTTCGACTGCTAGATCCCAGGAAACAAACTAGTTCCGTTGGGATTGTTTTAATTAGTGTTGGGTTTCCGTTTATTTTCGAGCTTATTTTGGGCTAGGATCGGCTGGCTGTTGTGTCCGAAGAGTTTGGTAGCGGTTCTTTAATTGGTTCATCAGGCAGTGCCGTCGAATCACCTAATCAGAGCCAGCTACGCGCACAATAGAATATAAAACATTTCCAGTTTGCACAATTGTACAAAAAAAAAGTAAAGCTTACAAATGAGGGCGGACACGGAAACCTAGCGCACTGTTATGTTCAGGCCCTTCTACTGTCAACATTTTTGCGCTCGTAGCCAAGTCACTTTAAACACGGAGGTAGCAGACCAAAACAGCATAATCGCCAGCGTTTTTGTTGCTCTGCTGTCTGCTGTTGATGTTATGTCACTCACTTTGCTATCTCCCGCGGCCTATCCCTTCCAACTTGCTAACACTGTCGACGCTAGATGGTGCAGGCCTTTGAGGTTTACCCATTTAAGCACGAAAAGTTAGTTTTTATGGAAATACAATTCAAGCACAAATTCAAACACACACACCAACATACAGAAAGGGTTGTTGACCCACACATGAGACAGTATATTTCTTGCGGTACTTCACCTTGCAACCTTGGAATGAAGCCATGCGTGCTAAGAATATGGTCGGCAAGTTTCTCTGGTTGCCCTGTCCAGCTGCAATTCTCCTCCCCGAGCACACAAGAGCACGGCCTGCAGAGCACGGCAAGAAATGATTTCAGACTAAATGACTGCAAGATCAACCGAACAATTAGGCTAACTTCAGTTTAGGTTAAGCCAGAAAACTGAACAAATGGGGTTGGTTGGTTCATGTAAACTTATGTACTGTGCCTGACAGTGCTGTACTGTGCCTGACAGTGCGAGGTAGAGATTACAAGGTGCTTACTAAAAGGAAATCCATGTATCACACAAGGAACACCTGCACGTACGAATGGCCGATAGCCGAGAAGGTGTGCGAGCCAACAGATTTATGAATCGTCACCCTACGCACAATGGTCCAGAATGGCTATGTTCACATATATGCAAAGGTGCGCTTTGACGTCTACAGTGGTGTCTCTCCCAGATTGGGTGTGTGCCAATCAATGTCAGGATGAAGTTCTGAACGGGGGACCCCCAGGAATGCGTATGTGCCAGAAGATCTGAAACTCTCCACCAACACAGCGTAGTCCACCACAATAGTTGCATTTCATCCCATTTAAGGATCTCTCCATCAATACCTGGACTCGCTGATATCAAGAGTGGATATGCCACACTAGGTCAACAGACATTACCAAGGCGATCCCCAAATCTAGGCTTGTGCTATTTTTCTACATCAATCTAGCACATACCTTTGGTATGTGCTAGATTGAAGTCACAAGGGGTGACACCTGGTGCAAAATTATTGGGCCCCATGTACTGTTTGATGTGAGTGCACGCGAAATAGTCCCCCGCGGTGGAAATTACTCCAAGCCCTTCACTACAAAGTCTCAACAACCTGAATCACTTTGGGGCGCTAAACCACGCAAACCAAACAAACCCAGATATACATTGTATGGACTTTTGCATATGCCACAAATTTTACATTAGGGATGTGACCATTGTAATGATATCGAGCACAGAACTTGTTATGAGAAAAATTGTGATCTTGTAATGTTCGTAGTGCTAGTTGCGCCGACTTTACGATTGTATTTTTGATAATATTTTGCTTAGGTATATGTAACGCGCTGGTTTCGTTTTGTAATAGTATTTGCACATACTTTCGTGTCTCTGCTGTATAACTTGTATAAGGGGCCTTAGGCTTTCTTCGAGCGAACTATTTCTCTTTTAGCCCCAGTTTGCCTACATCTTTACGATGTAAATAAACCTTCATTTCATCTGATCTGATAGTGAGTATCAGGAAGAAAAGACCAGCTTCGACACGACTGCTCACCCATGTTCGCACGACATCTCGTGCTTCTGCTTGGCTGCTATTGCAAGAGCGGCTGAGCAACCCTGGGAGTGGTACTTGCACTGGAAGAGATTCATCTCCGCCAGGTGGTCCAAGGCCAGGTTCCTGTTCGTGTCTGCAAGTAGATTGTGAGTGCCGCAGCAGTTCGTTCAATTTTTCGATTTTCAGCTACTGTAATTCTATGTATATAGCACGGAGGTAGGCTTCCTGCGTCAATCTATTCATTTCATTAAGCTATCCACAATAATCCTCAGAGGTCACATCTTCTGAATTGGGACCACAGTGCTTATCGGCCTACCGCTGCAAAGCAGCCGGCGAATCGCAGCAGCGGCTAATTTCGTTCGCTCAAACTACGGCTGAAAGCATCACGCTTACGGCACGCGAATGCGCTAGTCACGTGGCTTTTTTGTGTTTTGCGGGCTTTCTTTAATAATAATAATAATATCTGGGGTTTTACGTCCCAGAACCACCATATGATTATGAGAGACGCCGTAGTGGAGGGCTCCGGAAATTTTGACCATCTGGTGTTCTTTAACGTGCACTGACATCGCACAGTACACGGGCCTCTACCATTTCGCCTCCATCGAAATGCGACCGCCGCGGCCGGGATCGAACCCGCGACCTTCGGGTCAGCAGCCGAGCACCGTAGCCACTATTCCACCGAGGCGGACGCGGGCTTTCTTTGCACCTTGGAAAAATTGGTACACCTGAGACTTTCCTTATCGCAAATAATGCTATGGGGGTTTCAGAAGACACTCTCGAACGTTGCAAGTCCCATTTCTTGCCTAAGCTCAATATTGATTAATTTAGTTAAACAATCTTAATTTAAAAAGTGATTAATTACAAAACAAAAAATTGCCTCTAGTGCGCAAGCTTCCCATCAGCAATATGCAACTGATTTCACCCGTCTGCCTCTAATATTGCATTTTGTAACCTTTAGCTAAATATAGCTGGGACACCCTGTATACCGTATAAAGTGTACAGCGGCATGGCCGCCGGTGTCGCTCAGTTGCTAGAGCATTGGACGCTTTATTCGAAGGTGCTAGTTTCGGTGCCTGCCAGCGGGAAGTTATCTATTTGTCTGCTTCACTTTCTTCACATTCATTCATAATTTCTTCAAATAACATCCCCTATTCTTTCATAGGCACCATTGTCTGTTAGCTCTCCTTACACGGCCATCAGAACTGTACGCCACCATCAAAGAAGTTTAAATAAATTAGCTTATCAAGTAAATATTTTCTGGTAAATAAAGATCATTCATTGTTGCAGAATCAAAACATGTGATATATTTGGATACATTGACCGACCGACCAATCAAGCGAATACGACATATATTCATTTATTTATATCCCTCATCTGCATACCTATTCTGCGTAGGTATGAGAAGCATGAAGCACCTTCCAGACTCACCTTTCGGCGCGCGGCAGATTGGGCACCGGGCCACTCTTTGCCGGCAGCGGTTGCAAAGGTGATGTCCATTCTGGCATTGCAGGATTGGCGGTAGAGCGTAGTCTCCGCAAACCGGGCATTCCAACAAATCTGACACGCCTGCAATCGACGTCGTCGTCGTTGTCGTCGTCTGTGCCGGGATCGCGCTGAATGCGTTCGCCACAGGGTTCATGCTTTCTAGGGCTTCTGGGACAGGAAAAACAGCGCGCCCAAATGAGTAAGCAAGCCTCAGTAAGTGCTACAATACAGACCGTGGAGTAGTATTATTACGGCGAAAGTCTTAGATGCCTCATGAAACGGAAAGTTTGACCATCGGCGGCGACCGGCCCGTGGCGTCAGGGACGAGTGACGCAAAATGTCACCATCACGTTGTGATGCCACCATATTTATATATTTATTTATTTATTGAAAATACCTCAAGGACCCTGTACACAGGGTTTTACATGACGGGTGGGAGAAACAAACAAGTTAGTTAATGTTTACAAAGTATGACTCAACGGAGTTCTTGAAATGAGCATGGTCGACGTGAAGGACGATGTCTGCGGTGAGATTGTTCCAGTCGATGGCGAAAGTTGTCATGTTGTCATCATGACGTCACAGGTCGCAAAAATTTGTGACATCATCATGGCGTCACAATATCTGATGTGAGGTCAATTGACGTAACGCCACACGACACTGCTGTAGCGCCCTCCTTTGGGCGGCGAACAAAACCTGAGAACACGTGACCTCAAGAAAATAAAATAAAATGAAGCCACGGCTCGTGTTCCCTGCTCCCTTATACATCTACTAAGAGATGATAGCTTTCGCCTTGGAATTGTCTTAGGTGAATGCACAAGGCACCCTGTGAGTTTTGTGTAAAAGCAGCCGCAATGACAAAGAGACGAAAGGAACAAAAACTGACAGGAGCCCTTATGCATTCGTTAAAGACGAATAAAAGACGAACATATACTTTTTTTTGCTTAG
>JALIZH010019781.1:0-15084 GCA_030522465.1 Rhipicephalus appendiculatus | reverse complement strand
AAGGTTGGACATGTTCTTAAGGGTATAGCCGAAGACGTGTACAATTTCCTAATTGGAAAGGAAAGCCTGAACTCCGTGTCGGAAGTGATGAAACACTGCCGTACCTTTGAATCGCTGAAGATGCGACGGATCTCTCCGAAATTCGGCCGCTTGTCTAACGTTCCAACTGTGGCTAGTGTCGAAGCGGTGTCGCCCAACGACCTTGCTTTCACAATACGGCAGATTGTCAGAGAAGAGCTGCTCCGATGTCAGCACACCTCTTATCATCCCAACGACTTTCAGGATGCCTATGCAAGAGAACCAGATCGTGCGCGAACTCCGGCTACTCCTGCTCCATGGCAACCGTCGGTCAACGCAGCAGATGCCGATGAATACCGAGGCACACGCCAGTCTGGGTTCCCACGTCGCACACCAGCGAATTACGGACGACGTTTCCGCTCGCCTGGTTACCCTCAACGAACGTCGCCTGGCTACGGTGCCCCCGAAGAGCGGCACTACTATTCCATGCCGTCTGAGAGGAGTGGTTACTCTGAGCAGCCGCCTGCATCTCGACCTCTTCCGGTGTGCTTCAACTGTGGCGTCCCGGGTCACATCGCACGTTTTTGCAACCACCACCCTCCATATCAGCGACAGCCTTCGTTCATGTCGTCTCAGCCTTTCGACCGTCCGCTCTACACACCACGGCCACCACGGCCACCACGCGCACCAACCGGACTACGCCACTTCTCGCCGGCTTCTGATCGAAGTTTGACGCAGACACCAGCTCCACGTGCTCCACGATCGCCGTCGCCAGGGCGACGCACGTGGTCATCACCGCCGGAAAACTAGTCGGTGCGGCCAATGGGGGGTGAGGCCGCGAGATACCAGGCGCTATCCACAGATATACCCCCCGTCAGCGGTTATGTTGAAGAACAGAGTACACGTACTTGTTGATAGAGTATCTACTATGGCACTTGTGGATACAGGCGCGACAATCTCTGTGATGAGTGTGAATTTTAAGAACCTTCTCGGACCTAAAGTGATGTTTAGCCTGAACCGTGGTGTCACATTCCGTGGTGTGAGCGGTGACGCGTTGTGTCCAGTGGGATTTTGTACTACGGACGTCTCCTTGTGCGGCAAGGTATTTTGCACAGAATTTGCGGTTATTCCACGGTCTACACATGACGTTATCTTAGGTATCGACTTCTTGCGTGAGTGTCATTCTAGTGAAGAAGAAGGATGGTACGTGGAGATTCTGCGTTGACTACCGCCGCCTTAATTCTGTTACCAAGAAAGACGTCTATCCGCTGCCGCGCATCGATGACCCCATCGACTGCCTGCATTCTGCTTCCTACTTTTCTTCCGTTGATCTGAGATCAGGTTACTGGCAAATTCCGATGCACACAGCTGACAAGGAAAAGACGGCATTCGTTACGCCTGATGGACTGTACGAATTCAACGTAATGCCATTCGGATTATGTAATGCGCCTGCGACATTCGAAAGATTCATGGACTCTATTCTGCGCGGTTTGAAATGGCAGATCTGTATGTGTTACCTTGATGATGTAATTTTTGGACGCACGTTTCAGGAGCATAACGCTCGCCTAGATCTTGTGCTAAACTGTATTGAAAAGGCTGGCCTTGTACTGAATTCGAAAAAGTGCCACTTTGGCGAGCGACAAACATTGGTGTTGGGCCATCTCGTCGATAAAGATGGCATTAGACCTGACCCACAGAAGACAGCAGCCGTTGAATCATTCGAGCAACCTAAATCTGTGAAACAACTTCGCAGCTTCATCGGGCTTTGCTCGTATTTCCGGCAGGTTTATACCCAGGTTTGCGGATGTCGCTCACCCTCTGACGAATCTTCTCGGCAAGAACAGCCCGTTCCAGTGGACCCCCGAGTGTGATGCCGCTTTTCGCCAGCTGAAGTGTTTGTTAACTTCACAGCCGATACTACGGCACTTCAATCCTTCGTCGCCAACAGAGATCCACACAGACGCAAGCGGCATCGGTATCGGCGCCGTTCTCGTACAGCGCTCTGGCAACAAGGAACACGTCGTGGCGTACGCAACGCCGTTCTTTAGGCAAGCCTGAACGCAACTACACAGCGACCGAACAGGAATGCCTAGCGGTAGTCTTTGCCGTTCAGCGGTTTCGCTCATACATCTATGGTCGCCCGTTCACCATTGTCACAGATCACCATTCCCTGTGTTGGCTGGTCAACCTTCGTGACCCATCCGGTCGCCTCGCACGATGGGCCCTTTCGTTTGCAAGAATATGTCTTCACCATTTCGTATAAGAGTGGCCGTCGACACGCTGATGCGGATTGTCTCTCTAGGATGCCACTACCTACAACGGATTGTGAAGCCGATAACTTCGACCACCTTATCGCTTCTCTGTCGCCTGGCTTTCCCGACGCCGTGACTTTCGCCGCTGAGCAGCGCAAAGACCCAAGCTTGAAAGCTCTCTTCCCTGCAACAAAAGAGCCAATAACCGAAGGCCAATTCTGCGTCCGAGATGGTCTTCTTTACAAGAGGAACTTGTCAACGACGGGCGCCCGCTTTCTGCTGGTCGTTCCTGCGTCTCTTCAAACACCTGTTCTGCGTCTCACGCACGACGACCCGACCTCTGGTCACTTAGGAACCGCAAGAACACTTAGTCGCACCAAAGAACGGTTCTACTGGCCTCATATGCGAAGGACAATTGAAAAATATGTGGCCAGTTGTACACAGTGTCAGAGCCACAAGAGGCCCACCTCAGGTCCAGTCGGTCTCCTGCAGCCCGTAATGCCCCCCAGTTCTCCGTTTGAAAAGGTCGGCATTGACTTGATGGGACCATTTTCACGTTCTTCAAAAGGCAACCGGTGGATAATTGTATGCGCTGACTACCTGACACGCTACTGCGAGACGGCTGCCTTACCCTCCGCCACGGCAGGCCAGGTTTCTGAGTTCCTGCTGCATTCAGTCATACTACGGCACGGGCCACCTCGCGTGTTGATAAGTGACCATGGTCGCCAATTTACCGCTGATGTTGTGGAATCATTACTTCGTTTGTGTGCCTCCAAGTTCCGACACTCAACTGCTTATCATCCACAAACTAACGGCCTGACCTAGCGCACAAACCGAACGTTCATCAACATGTTGTCAATGTACGTCGCCTCCGACCACAAGAACTGGGATGAAGTATTACCGTTCGTGACGTACGCCTTCAACTCTGCAAAACACGAAACTACAGGTTACAGTCCATTCTACCTGCTCTACGCTCGCTCACCTCGACATACGCTGGACACTATATTTCCTTTTGTGGTCCATGACGACTTGTCTATTGCGGAGACTTTGTGTCGCGCAGAAGAGGCTCGTCGACTTGCATACTTACGTACATTGGCAGCGCAAGACTCCTCTAAAACACGCTACGACAGTCAACACCGGCATGTAACCTATGTTCCCGGTGATCTGGTGTGGGTGTGGACCCCAATACGCAGACGTGGCTTGAGCCAAAAGCTGCTCGCACACTACGCCGGTCCGTTCGTGATCCTCCATCGTCTAAGCGAAGTAAACTACGAAATTGCACGACTGACTACTAGTGGCCGACGTTCATGCAAGACCGAGGTGACGCATGTTGCTCGCCTGAAGCCGTATACACAAAGGACACAAGAATGACTCGACCAGAGGTCTTCGTCTTAGAGAGGAGGAATGATACGAAGTGGCACTGCCATTGAAAAACGAAGGGAATCGCGAGTGGAGAAAGAGGACGACGACGTAGGTCCTGTGATTTCCGCGGTCTCAGTGCCCATTAAAAACCCTCTTACGCTACTCCAGAGTACGTAACAATATCTATCCAGGAACGGCCAGGAACATTAGTAATGTAAATTCGAGAGCGTTAAGAAAAACTGACAACGGCCGCGTTGACCCGATGAATGCAAACAATAAATATCAGGGTCCCAGCAGGAATCGAACCTAAGCATTCTTCGTAGCAATCAAGTATTCTACCACAAAGCCACGACAGGTTTTGCAACTGCTTTGGAAAAATGCCCTATACAGGCGTAATGTTGGTGAAACATCAATTGTGGTTGCAGTGGTGGTTATATAATTTTATAAACATTACATATGTACTCCTATGATACCGGCGTCACGTCGGGTTAACGCCAATTGTGGTCAAGCGCCATCCACTGAAGTTCGTCTTCGTAGCACTATCGAGGGCTACCATACTCAGAAGCACAAGCGCCACATATCAGCTTACCGCTTCTGGTGTTGGTAATACCCACGTTGCTGTTGGCATCGTTACGCAACTGTACACAACAGGTGATGTAATAAACACAGGCCACTCTTCAGCATATGTCTCTGCGTACCCCATTTGTATACATTGAGCGTCATTTCATAACTTCTCGCTGAATAAAAAAAATTACACCGCAGTCACCTTTCCTCCGCATGCTCCGCCCAACATCGATTCCCATGATACATGGGATCTGCCCAAGTTTTTTGCTGTCGGGAAGGGGCGAACTATGGACCAGTGGGTGCCTTCCAGGGGGCGGAGCCTATGCGTTTTGTTTTCACTATGTTGGCTCCTGGGAGGGGAGGGGGGCTAATAGGGTGCAGGCGAGAACTATGAGGGTGCAGGAGATGGGCCACCGACCCTTCGGAATGTTCCCAATGGGTGGCATTTATAGAGTTGTATTCAATGTGGGATACACTATCCAAGATATGGGTGGTAATTGTTGTGTCACGGTAAATGTGTCACATACCTTCTAAGACTGCTTTTCAGAATGCGAAACTGATCAAAATTGCATTGCTCTGCAAGCTGTTATTTATTGTGCGCTTTCTGTTGAATAATACCATTACCATCGACACAATGGGCGTACCAGTGTCATAAGACAGCGAAGACTGTTTTTGGTAGAAAAGTAATCTATGGGTCCTTGTGTGTATAGATCCTCAATGATCATGAGGCGGCAAAGTACGTGCACGGAGTTGGCGTCCCACTGGTACAAAAACAAGTTCGTCGGCCCGTCTGTGCTGGAACACGTGCGACAGCGATTCCCGGAAAAGTTCATCCTTGCCACGGAAGCCTGCGCCGGGTACGAGATAACGACCGTGAACAAGGTCAAGCTCGGCAGTTGGGATCGCGCCGAGCGGTATGCCAGTGACATAATCGAGGTGAGTGAAGCCTTGTTAAACAAATTTTAGTGGAACACCAAGTACAGCACCCTGTACAAGTAACTTCGCACATTGTGTGTTACGCCCGTAGTGTACACGGGCGGGTAAATACTGTCTTCCCACCGTGTTTTTTTTAGGTGCGGAACACTTTAGTGGGTCAGGCTGTCCTATGCTGCCGCCGTCGCTTGGCGTAACGCAGGCAAAACCACAGATATAGCATAGCGAACTGAGCGCGCGCTCGCGCCAAAGAGAAGTCTTCTTCCTCTTGTTCTTCGAGCGCCTTGATGATGATATTAAGTGGAAAGCACTTTAAATAAAACCACGTATAAAAGTTTAAAAAAAGAAGGAAGCAAGCGCGAAATAGAAAGAGAGAGAAACAAAAGGAAGAAATAGGAAGAAAAATAGAAATAAAGATAAAAAAGACAGAAAAAATAGGAAATTACATAAAGAAAGAAAGAGACGGGGGAAAGAAAGTGCAAATCGAAGAGAAACAAAGAAGGCTGCCCAGCTCCGCGCTTCCTTCAGGCTTGGCACCAATATTGCGAAGCTGCCTTAACTTTTTAATGTGTCTGTCAAAGACTATACAGATGCATAATGGAAGTTTTCATTACTTTTCAATAAGCCAGTTCAGGCTGGCGCCAAACAGCCTGCTCGAAAGCTTTCCGACGTCATAAGATATTGATGTGACACTCAGCTGGCTCAACGATACCTTTTCCCAGCAAGAGAACAGGTGCCGCGAAACCATTCTCAAAGTTTGCGGAATGTAATTTGGGCTTTGTTGCGACTTTTTTCTCTGGTTTCCTTGCACTTACAGGACCTCAACCATGGCGTTGGTGGTTGGACAGACTGGAACCTTGTCTTAAACACGGAAGGCGGACCCACGTGGGTCGGAAACTACGTTGACTCGCCTATTATTGTAAACGCCACTGCTGAAGAGTTTTACAAGCAGCCCATGTATTATGCTATGGGCCACTTCAGGTACGTTTTCTTGCCGTTTCTAAAGCAGCTAAAGGCGCTGACGTATGCTACTGCTATTACTGATGGATGAAAGAAGGGAATTTTGAGGGCTCGCTTCTTTGTTTGACACAGCCTTAATGAAAACAAGCAGTTAATGAATCCAAGGAACGTATATAGAGGACGGTATTACTAATGGCGCTGCCGCTCGGCCGGACTCGGCATGCATTCTAAATCCGACTAACTGCGCATTGATGGAGAGGTACACAAATCAAATCTGTCATTATTGCTATCAGAATTTGCAAGTTTGTTTGCTCAACGCTATTTCCATTCTATTAATCTAGCCCTAATCAGAGCGGCTAAAGTATGCGGCCCTAAGGAAGGTATGTCGAGCTGTACATACGTAACCACCCAGTGAGCATTATTGGCTTTTTATATTCCCCACAGCAAATTCATTCCAAGAGGTAGCATCAGGGTATTTTCGAGCCTGCAACAAAACGGCATTCTAGACATCTTTGATAACGAATTGGAGCATACCGCCTTCTTGAGACCGGATTCAGCAGTTGTTGTGATCGTCCTGAACAGGTGAGTAAGACCTCTGTCGATCTAAGGGACGCACACTGTCACAATTGCTGCGAGCCCAGCGTGTTGCATGAACGGGGGGAGGGGGGTGGGGGGGAAGCAGTGGCACGCGCGCTACTTTCGCAGCCAGTGAATCTGTGTTTTATTCTGGAGGCTGGTACTCACCGTCGAGTTTTAGTTGTCAGCGGTGCCTCGTTGTTGGGTTGGGTTGAATTGCCCACAAGCTACACGTGAACGTATAATGGACAGTTCAAGAAGGACAGCCGAATGAATAGTACAGTGGGTTACACGGTACGCTCCTGCACAGCCGTCGAATAATACTAAAATTAATTTATTAGTTTACCTATTTGTGCATATGCAGCGCCACCGTGGCTTTTGCGGAAGAGGAAGAGACATCATTAAGTGCAGCGAAAAAATATAGTTCAATGGAAGTGGACAATAAATTAGTCACTTCATTCAATGTCATATGGTTGCACAGGTACTCCTAAAAACGTCTTGGTTCTGAAGTGTTATGTCAGAATGCTTAGGCTGTGAAATATACGGGCATTTGAGAATTAATAAACTTTCCACATTTATTTAGGAGTCTATACAGCGTGAAGAGTTGTTTGAGGTATCAGAAAGCGTAAACTTGAAATGTGGTGCCCGAGGGTCAGGATCGGACGAAAACAATTAGAGATATATAAGAAAACTCCGTGGTACGAGGAGTGCGAAATAACCACCGCATGCAATACAACTAGGTTGTAGCAAAACTCTGGCAATGCAAAATCTAAGAGATGTCACCGCTACGTTATATTGTTTGGCCGATCTTAACCATAACATATCGGCAAAATTATTGGGAAGTATTTTCTAACTTTTCTGTTATAACTTTGCAGAAAGAACCGCGAAGTCACGCTGAAGATTCAAGACCAGGCTACCTGTGTCAGCGTTCAGAAAGTCATCAAGGACCGTTCCATAACAACGTTCATCTGGAAACCAGGGAGCCCGTGCCCGTCATAGTCAATCATCCAATAACGTTGGTGTAGAATTCACGCCATTAAATAAAGCTGTAAAGTGTGCACCTCTCTCTTTATTTTATATTCTGTACGTTAGTATTCCCCACGTTTTAACTGAAAAAGTGTGCAGGTGACATCAGATGATCTAGAAATAAATACTGTTGAAAGACGTCCATTTTCATTGGTTCGGTGGTATAAACGATTAAATACGGTCCACGGTATTGCATCGCCGTCAAGGGGCAAGAGGTTGTCGGTGGTGTTTTATGACCAACATTGCCAAAGATGTCGCAGACATAAATATTACCGTAGGGATAGGTAGAGATTGTCGAGTTCTCACGGAGATACATCCTGCGATTATGAAAATTATCTAATTTAGGAACGAAAACCAAGGACGACAATGTCTTCTTACACGTCTTCCTAGCATAGCCATAGAGTAACACAGTAAAAGCTTGCTATGTTACTCTATAGTATAGCTGCATACACTGTAGTTACAATGCCTGATCTTGTGGCATAGTAACATCAAACAATATTTCTGCGGTTCTGCAGGGTCTTTATAAAACAAACCGTATTCGACAATGCCATCTACGTTTCGGTAGGGCTACTCGCATTAACCAACGAAAACTCCGTTACAAGACCATTCACAATGCGGATTGCAACGTTGAGCATAGGACTTGTTTACTGCATACATCCTTTCGTTACTGACTTCACGGCGCCCCACACTTTACACAATTCGAATTCATACGCGTGTTTTTATTGTACATAATAGTACGCTGGGCTAATTGGTGGTTTTATGCAGATATTTATTGCATCAGCGTCTGGCACCACAAATAGACTTCAATTTATTGCAATGCCTGTGGTTTTTCTTTTTGACGTCCTGAATATTCGTTTCGCAGATTGTGCTCCTTTCTTGCGATTTACTGAGGTGTGCATCTGATTTTTTTGTCCGCGTTTTCGATGGATGCGGCAGCTTTGTTCCGTATTATCTCTTTGAATGAAAATTTAGGAACCCGCTGCCCCTTGGTTTCCATAGCAAGTAATAATAATAATAATAATAATAATAATAATAATAATAATAATAATAATAATAATAATAATAATAATAATAATAATAATAATAATAATAATAATAATAATAATACACAAAAGAGCTGAGTAAGTTCAGAAAGAAGTTAATTGCTAAAAACTACGTGTCAGGCAGCACACCAATCGATAGTTTCGACATATCGATTGCGATAAAAGGGACTCCTGCAATTTAAGAGTCTTTTGTAGAACCCATGCGTGGGGACGCGCAAGCTCACTTGTTTAGAAATAAACAGATGTCCACCTTCTGATCTACTTCTTTGTCTTTTTCATCTTTTTTCTTCTTCTTTTGATTCCTTGATTCCTTCCCCCAGAGTAGGGTATACCAAGCCGGAAACTCGTGTGGTGAACCTCCCTGCCATTCCCTCATTTCCCCTCATCCTGCTCTGTTTTGCTTCTATGGTATGCTTACGTGGTTATCAACTATCCTGCTTAGATGATGATCGTCATCACATCTGCGCAAGAGAAATTGTTTTTGAACAAACATGGTACGCGCTCTTCTATACTCTCCTCACTGCCCATGGTACTCAGCTAAAGGCTACCCTATACCACGTCACGTGGGAATGTCAGGCCATAACAGCCTTAGCAGCAATACAGAATCCCACAGCGGAGTGATGGGAAGAGCTGCTGGCCAGCGAGAACCTGCAAGATCAGCTGAGGCTGATTGACGGGGCCCGCAGAGTGGTTGCTGCAAGCGGAGCCGTAAACTGAACCCCCCCCACGGCAAGCCAAGAACCTCCAACTACCAGGAGCTTTTCCGCAGAAAATATCCAGCGAATAAATGTTTTCACTCCCCCCCCCCCCCCCTTCAATCCGCGTGTGAATGCGAACCAGTTGGTACGTACCCGTAGTTAAATACAGCGCAAAGTAAACATGGACAAGATGCACACAGCACTAGCGCTGTCCTGCGTGCGCTAGCCCTGTGTGCATCTTGTCTATCGCTTTTGTATGCTCTACTATAGCTTCATTTGATCCGCCCAATATAAGGCACTTGGTCCCTTTTTACAGAGTTTTAAAGATTTGTAATTTCGTATAAAAGCAAGAAAGTGACCACGAACGAGCGTAGCTTCAACAATGCCAGCTACAGGCCCATATCTCGCTGCTCGAAGAAAACAAAAAACAAAAGCAAACAGACGCATATATAGAAAAAGAGTCTGCGTACAGTCTGGAAAATTAAAACGAAGGAATCGTGCAAAAATAGACGCAGCGTATTTGCTCAATCCAGTGCGTTTGCTCATACTAGCTAAAATATTCGGCAGATCCGATTCATTCTGGGAGTCGACGTCGTGCTAAGCAGCTGGCTAGCAGTGGCCTATGCCGCATTTTTTTTATTGCTTTGAGTCAAGCGTTGCGGATTGGACCGACTTCTTTATGTATTTTGAGCAGTTATGGGTATATCGTGGGTAGGCCCGCAACAAGGAATTTTTTTCAGAGACGGGATGGGGGCGCTTCCTTTCTCTAACGTGCACTTAAACACATCCCGCAGTGCTTGTGTAAAACCTTGCCCCTTCTATGTGGCCGTAATCGAGACCGATAGCTTAGAAATGCAATGTCATATGCCTTAATCTACCACGGCAGTTATATTTTGTCTCCATAGCACTGGTCACCGATAGCGCATGTTTAACGGGCTGCAAAACATTTCGGATCGCTCTATCAACGACGAACCACCTTTAGATCATATTCTTTATGATATCAAAAGTGTCCGATCATATCTGCATGCTTAGCAGGATGAGACGTCGCTGATTTCCTCGGATGTCAAAACACCAACGCGTTGCAAATCACGCAAAGGTTGGAAACCATACACACGCTACTGGCACCTCACGACCCCATGTCCTTTGTGCGCACAGCATACTGTGCAAATCTCTACAATTATTTGTCTGCGGTTTTTTTCATTCAGTGACAAAGTGCTGCCCTGCTCAAAGAACTCGCAAGCTTTTATTCGTTATTTCTGCACCTGTCCCAGCGCTTAATGCCACAAGCGAATACAATACGACGCATAACTTTAACAAAGAGAGAAAACAAGCTCGGCGACAACCGTACGGATCTTTGGCGCGTCTGCTCTGAACTTTGTCTCGCACGGACTGTCCTGCATAGCTGGCGTGTTGGATAAGCCGCAAACACAAAAGTTACTGTAGTCTCGTCCTTCTTCGTTTAAACCAATATGCCACCTCAAATGCCCGCGTGTGCCGAAAGTCTATAAAATTGTGTGGACGCAACAGCATACAGCTTTCTCAGTAAACATATTTTTCAGGAAATTGACAGCGGAGCATCGGGCCAGAAGGAGAAAGCGTATGTTACGACAATAAGAGTTAAGCGAAACCACGTAGGCAAGAAATAATTCTCATCAACACTTCAATGCATCAATAAGAAAGAATTAATGGTTTATGTAGTTCTCAGTTAGTAGTTACTTTGATATAGTGCAGGTCCGCTCCAGCTTAAGGACTAAAACGGTGTAACTTGCTACAGGCGATTTCACGAAATATATAGTTCCAGCATATCAAACCGCAATGCTAAAGGATATATCGCATTGGGCCATGAGTTAACCAGCACTGAAAAAAAAATGGCAGTTATATTTTCTATTATATTGCACGCAGGACGAGTACCCATTGTTGGCGCTCAATGTTCCTCGTGTGAACCAGGAATGCCAAGAAAGTTGTTTCTGGGCGTAGCTTCACTTTGAGCTGGTATTTCTGGTAAGTGCTGTATATATATATATATATATATATATATATATATATATATATATATATATATATATATATATATATATATATATACAGGTAACAAACCGTGTCAGTAATTCTTCAAATAAGTCAAAGTCTCAGCTGATAAGTGATATTCAGAAAATGATCACACTAAGATGTCAGGAAATTCAGCTTACCTAATCATGTCCGCTCGTAGTTGCGCTGTTTACGCCAAGGTGACTTGGCATAAATAAGCTTCTATGTTGAATTTCTCGCGGAAAAGTGAGGCAACGTGTCCAAGTGGACATGTTGCCTCGCTTCTCAATGAATACGCCCTCACCTACGCTAACTAGGCGGTTGACAGTCGCATTGGATGATAGGTCCTGACGCCTGGCGGGCCGGCATGCAGCAGCCCGCCGCTGCGACAAAAGAACGTCGGGGGGCCAGCTCTGGGAAATTGACGCCGATGAGACAAAGGAGTTTTCTGTAAAACTACTGGGATTATTTGACAAACAGTAACCAGTTATAACGTGACCCCACACGTTACCGCAAAATATTAACGTAAGCACGTTACCCGTTACAGTTCCGGAATGGTAACGAACACGTTACCAAGTTACCAAATAAAGTAACGCGTTACCGCCAGCACTGGCGTTAAGCAGTTGACTGCCCAAATGGCGTCAGCTACAGCGCGTACGTACTACCACTCGTTTCATAAGGCTGCCCTAACCGGCCACCATAAAGCCCTCAGAAACACAGAGAACACAGCCGCTAAAACCCGGCCAGTCGCTGCAGTACCATGCGTGATTGATCTTCGATTGCGTCCTCCCGAAAGAGTAAGCAGGCGTTGTGCCCCTCCAGGTGGCAGTTTGCCAGCTTTCTCTCTCCCTCTTTTCTCTGTGTCCTTGTGTATCTTGTATGGAAATCAAATAATAAAGTCATAATAATAATGTTTCTTCCAGACGTAGTAAACTGTTCTTCTTACAGCTCGCTCTCTGCACCGCTAAAAATACGTACAAACGCCCGCGGCACTTTTGATCTTATCGGTTCACTTGTACAACATACCTTGCACGTCAGATAGGTAGGCGTCTGGTGCTGCCGCCGCATGAAGAGCAAGCTAGATAGGCAGGAGAGGTCTGTTGACATTCGGTTCTTGCTTCGGCAACATCGTGGTATGGGGAACGGCGTCTTCGTCGCTACAGTAACGCTTGCGGCACTTTTAAGCAGGTGAGTGTACACCCTGTTAACAGATGTCGAGGGGGACGTCGGAAAGTAAGCGTTGGAAACAGGAAGTCCACGAAGAATCCGCTTTTGGAGATGTCTAAGTTATATCTAGGCGTAGATATCTGCTGGAGATCGCAGCCTTCCGTAGTGCGTTATTTCCAAGTGGCACTAGAGTGGCGTCTTTCATCTCCTTTCTAGCGTTCGTCAGCGTCTGGAACGGCCCCGCGGAAGGCACATGCTGCGACCAGCGGAAACGCGAGTTGGGCATGAAATTTTCGCAATGTCTAAATTTTTCGGATGGTTACAATCCTCCGTGTCAGCTTTACATCTTTGTCCTAGAGAGGGCTTCAAATGCACTTGCCACGAAATTTAAGGAAACCCTTATAAAGTGTTTTTTTTTTTCACATTTCTTTTGTACCGAGGGTATAGGCATTCACATGGTGCCGAGCCGTTCACTAGACAACTATTGCCTGATCATAACAGGTGAGGCATTTTATGTAGATGGCAATCGGCATATATGCCTTTAAAGTCAATTTTTTCGACACCATCTAAGAACCCCGATTCAGGTGGTATGGCTGCGTTTTCCAGAGAGAGATGGTCCACCTTCTGAGTATTGCAGAGGGAGGTCCGAAAGTGGGAAAAGAAGCGGCATTGTTGCTTGAGCACAATGACAGTGGGCTGCTGCTCACTGTCACCCAATGCCGTAGCTTACCATACATCTGATAAATCTGAAGCTGGTGCCAAAACGCCGCGGCTTCCCTACGTCCATGTGCCAACCGTCTGCATTTTGACGTCCCGGCGCAGTCGCTGTCTGGAAAACGAAACAAGTACTGTCTCTATGGGAATCTTCTCGTTTATTTAAGTAAAGACTATGTAGGTTTATTTTCCCGTTTGCAAACACAACTACCATTTTGGTTGTAGGCACTTTTTATTTAAAATAAAACAAGAAAATTAAGCAGTGTCGCACTAGCCGTGAGAACGGAGCTAGGCGGCCTTTCCCTATTTATTTTTATTCTTTTTTTTCTTTTCTTCCCTTTCTCTCTGTTTTTATTTGTTTTTATCGCTGTTTCTTTATATTTCTTTCTATCACCATCTATTTCTTTCTCTTTCTCGTTCTCGCTATCTTTCTTACCTTTCTGGCTCTCTATTTTTCGCTTCCTCTTTTTTTCTAGCTTTTCTCTCTCTCTTTCTGTCTGGTTCTTTGTTTCTATATATTTCTCGCTTTCTGTCTTGCTCTCTGTTTTTGCTATCTCTTTTTGGTTACTGTGCTCATGATGATGATAGTTTTTCACACGACCGACGGAGTTTCTCCTCGCAAAGAAATTTGATTTCGTTTTTACTCGGTAGAGGGGCTTCCGAATTTCTGTGGCGTAACCAAACCGTGTTTTTTTTTTTTTTTTTTTTTTTTTTTTTTTTTTTTTTTGCTTCGCTGGACAAGGAACAATTTGCTAAACAGGTTCGCTGTTAGAATTAATAAAAGGTAAATTCTTCTGCGCATTTGCTAAAAACAGTCCTTCAAGAGCATAGGTCGGCGAACTCACTCATGAGTCGACTCACTCAGACTCACTCAGACTCAGATCGGGTCGTGAGTCTGAGTCTGAGTGAGTCCTGGTGAATAATATTTTGGTGAGTTTGAGTCTGAGTGAGTCCGCTTGAAGGAAATTTTCGTGAGTGTGAGTCCGAGTGAGTTCGGCTCAAGAAAATTTCGGTGCGTCTGAGTCCGAGTGAGTCCAAAGCGCAAGATATCTTTCTTGAGTGAGTCTGAGTGAGTTCCACTTCTTTTTGCCGACCTATGGTCATGTCTACTCATCTTCAGCCTTACTATAAGCCTTACCTGGATTCACGTTTATGCTCACGTCTACTCACACGCATTCCAAAGCATTGTCTTTCATACACTATTTCAATATTTATTAATCGGAGGCGTGAATTAAGAAGGGGGGTGCCTTGACCTCCCCCTCTGCCAACTCTTCCAAGAATATTTTTGATAAATACATCTTACGTTGTCTTCTCTTTCAAGAAAAATGACCTTACTGGTTAACGAGCACTCATAACTCGTATTCGAAGGTACTATATCAAAAGGCGCCAAGAAGAGCACCTATTACGTGAGGTATTAGTGTTATAGATCATTGACACGAAGGTCGAAAAAGATAATGCTAGGCTAACGGACTCATGAGTCGACTCACTCGAACTCACTCAGACTCAGATCGAGCCGTGAGTCTGAGTCTGAGTGAGTCCGGGTGACGAATGCTTTGGTGAGTTTGAGTCCGAGTGAGTCCGGTTGATGAAAATTTTCGTGAGTGTGAGTTCGAGTGAGTCCGGTTCCGAAACATTTTGGTGAGTTTGAGTCCGAGTGAGCCCTAAGCGCAAAATATATTTCATGAGTGAGTCTGAGTGAGCTCCACAAGTTTTGCCGACCTATGTTCAAGAGTGTTTGTGACG
>JALIZH010019779.1:10000-30485 GCA_030522465.1 Rhipicephalus appendiculatus | reverse complement strand
GCGTGATGAGTTCTGTGTACAGTGATGAGTTCTGTATTCGCTACAGAGCTCCGTAGTGAATATAGAACTCCTCAAGAGCAAGGAAAGCTACCTGGGGTAGACGCTGGTAGCTTTTCTTGCTCTTAGTGAGCGACTTCGAATATTCCCACTTAACATTACTCATAACAAAGACGTGATTGTGCACACCTAACATATTATGCATAATACCGTATATGCTAAGCCTACATCGATTCAAAAAAAAGTATGGGCTGAGCTGATCTCTACCGTCACGTGGCTGATGCAGGGGCAGATCGGTGGAGGGGCAGTGCCGTGCAACTACCCTGCCCTGGTGGTGCGGGGTCGGCCCAAGGCGGCCCTGCGTTACTCGGAACCGAGCTACGACGCCACGGCCACGACTACTGCCACCATCGACAGCGCCTGGTCGGCGCGGCACAGAGTCATTCCCCGACGCCCGCAACATCAGGCCTCGTACGATTACATTACCGCACTTAACTTTCATAGGAACGCTAAGAAAAGCGAGGTCGATACGTTGCACCTCTGCCATCGCGGACAAGCCATTCTTGCGCATTTTTGTTACAGTAGGCGGACTAGCCCTAAAGAACGCCAAAATATGGACGACATCCCCTCGACTTTACCACGCCTGAATCATGTGCAGTTATACTCTTCCACAGAAGCTTTGCCGTCTTTCTACTGAAATTTTGCAGACAGCTACCTGGTCTACAGAAAATATGCAGTTTTTTTGCCACTTCTTTAACCAAATCAGCTACCAACTAGAAACACTTTTTGGCAGAAACTTTTCAGCACCTGATTCGCAACTGGAAAAAAAATGCTACAAGGAGAGTAAATCGCTTCGAGAGATTTCCCGTTTGAGAGTTTACTTGCTCCTCTGGAAATAGAGCAATGCTGGGAGCAGGACTTAGGGCTAATTTGCAAACGTAGAGAGAGTACTGCACAATGACGTCAAATTTTCAAAAGGGCACATAATTAAATTTACGTAACTGCGCCCGCTTTCGAAACATAGAGCACTAGATAAAAAGATAATTCAGTTCACTAAGCTAAAAATATATTTCAGTTCACTAAGTTAATTCTTGATAACCGCTATAGCAGTGTTCGGAGTGCTAGTATTTCACTTCTTAAAAAATTAAACATTTATTCACTTTCACTTACAACTTTCCTTTTCTTTTTTTTTCAGGCTGTTGGTAAGCAAAACTAAATCACCTCGTTTCGAATAGTATGTCTATCTTGTCTAAATTAAACAAACGTATTTTGGTCCGCACTTATAAAAAAGTTTAAAATTCACGAATAGGCCTACTTCTATTGGCGAAGGGCTGCGAAGTGCACACAGCAGGTGAAGTTATGTCATGACGCAGCACGCAAGCAACAGCGTGTCACACTTTTCCGCTCTTGTCTATGAGTCCTGGAAAGATTGATCATGAAACTCATAGCACAACGAACGATAATTGTTGGCATCGCTGATGTTTCCAGGCCATTACTCATCTGTTGTGGTTGTTGCTGTTGTAGTAGTAGTTCTTGTAACATTATTTCATATTTAACAGTAGTATTAGTAATCGTAGTAGTAGTAGTAGTATTAGCATAAGTAGTAGTAGTAGTAGTAGTAGTAGTAGAAGTAGTAGTTGTAGTAGTAGTAGTAGTAGTAGTTGTAGTAGTAGTAGTAGTAGTAGTAGTAGTAGTAGTAGTAGTAGTAGTAGTAGTAGTAGTAGTAGTAGTAGTAGCTTTTGTTGCAGTAGTAACCGTAATAGTGATAGTTGTCGTCATTGTAGTAGTAGTAGTAGTAGTAGTAGTAGTAGTAGTAGTAGTAGTAGTAGTAGTAGTTGTTGTTGTTGTTGTAGTAGTAGTAGTAGTTGTAATAGTAGTAGTAGCAGCGGTAGATTGCAGTAGTAGTAGCAGTAAGAGTAGCAGCAGTAGTCGTCGACGTCGTTGTTGGTGATGATGATGATGAATACAGAGTCGCTGAGGGCTTCTGGAGACCCCATGAGTATATGAATGCCAGTGAGACGTACTTCTTTTCACTTCGCAGGTTGTTCAGGGACAGTATCATTACCAAAATGATCGTAGCACTCGTAGTGCTCGCCCTGATGAACGCCATCATTGCGGTGCCACTGTACGCAGGAAAGGGTACGTTATCTTGCCATGACACTTCTTGAGTGGATGTGATTAATATTCTGTTGATCTTTTTTTTTTTCGTACACAGTAAAAGCACACAACATATAGTTCTCCGCCCTGGGCGCTGTCTAGTTTTTAGCATACTGCTCAAGACAACGCCTCCATTGTAGCATCCCTCATCACCAAAACTGAACTTGCCCAATGACCGTTTACCCTCTACTTAGCAATATATATGTGCGCTAATTGTAATTTGGTTTTGTTGGAACGTACTAAACATTGAAATGCCGAAACGTCGAGAGGCTGAACTGCTACTTTTTATACGACTAAGGTTTCGTCAGCCACGGCTACGAATTGCTCGTGTATTCCAGTAATTACGTCACTGTGCTTTTCTTCCTCATTTTATGTTCACTAAAGAAGTCACTGATGCGTCACGCTTACGTAGTTGTTTCATGCCATTAATATCTTTCTTTCAGGTAATGTCGTCCAGCTTAAAGGAATTTTTAGCCTTAAAGGCCAACGCGCAGCGGGTAGGTAAAATCGATATTTTTTTTTTACTAATTGCCTTGTAAGGTTCCAGTGCAACACACTTAACTTTCTGTACAAAAAAAAAACGCTTTATCCTTTAATGACAACTTTGTGACAGTGGCTAGCAGCAATAATGGTTTTATTTTTTTTGCACTTGTTGTCCTTTCATGCGTAAGAGGTTACGACCTTAGTAGCAGAAACCAGAACAATAGTACAGGATACAACAGTCCCATTCTTGCTTATTAAAGCAGTCATTTTGCACTTTGCAAACCTGATCGCCCGACAGGTTGTTAGGTAACACAACTTGACTGTTTAAGCCATGCTTTAGTATACTTGCCACACGCTAAACACGAAAGGCAGCCTGTGGTTTTTCAACGACAGAGGTCCGTAATCGGTGTCGATTTGAAGCCATTTGTAGCGTCAATCGCGAGTCGTAGGCAATGGAGCTGTAACGACGTTATAGTTCCTGTGTCGACACTCGTTCTGGAACTTTGCAAGATGAGAATTACACAGTTAGCACATGGAACATAAATATCTCAGGGACATCTCGCACAGAAGAGAAATCACTACATTGCGCTTGAGGTCAAACCTAAGAGAAAACAAAAGCAGCAGATACATTAGAAACGTTACAGCGCACACAAACTGGGACAAGGTGAAGAATAAACAAGACACAGCGCTTTCTTTTTTCACGTCATCCCCGTCTGTGTGCGCTGTAAGCTTTCTAAGATACAATATCAACTAGCTTACCAAGCCATCCTCGTGATGTAGCAGGTATAGTTACTTCATTCGTTTCACTTTCGAAAATATAGGCCACATAAAGACATTACAACACAGCTGAGTTACTTCTGTGTAATTGTTAACTGCAACGGTATTTTGCAATTTGCCCCCATTGAAATGCAGCCGTCATGGCTGGAAATCGAACCCGCGACCTCCCGCTTACAGTAGCGAGAAAATTTCGTCTCAAAGCTGCCTTGTTAAACATGTCCTGTATAAAGTGCTAGATATAGCCAGAAAAATAGACCTTTTTGTCTGGTTTGCTGACTATCGCTAGCAGTTTACCCGGGACATGATTCAGAGCGTACCACGGCGGGTCCAAATTTGCGAACAGGTTCTATTGGTCCAATCGAGATTCGCTGTTTCCGCAGATGACGGCATG
The DNA here is from genome assembly GCA_030522465.1 of Rhipicephalus appendiculatus. Classification (NCBI taxonomy): domain Eukaryota; kingdom Metazoa; phylum Arthropoda; class Arachnida; order Ixodida; family Ixodidae; genus Rhipicephalus; species Rhipicephalus appendiculatus. The sequence continues at coordinate 26,680 of JALIZH010019779.1, read as the reverse complement.
GCGGGCGTTGGACCGGAGCCTCTGGTGTGCATGTATCAGTGCACCGAGAACGTGGCGAACGAGATGGCGCCGATGCCGGACGAGTTCTGTGACCTCGTCTACTACCAGCTGGAGGAGAGGTACACCTTTCTAGAGTGGCCCAATTCCACCTGCATGGGACAGCTCGTTCTCACTGCATCGGCGTCGAAGACGCGCAAGTACGGCATCACCATTCACAGCACGTAAGTGCGTCTCTTAGCAGACTGCTATTATCTTCAGTACCACTGCAATTGGGTCCACCCCAGAGTTGGGGCTTTCTAAGCCACACTCTACATCAATATTCACTGTTAAAGCTCTTTCTTGGAGATATACAGGGTGTTCAGCTAACTTGCGCCAATTGTTAAAAAAAATGGGCTACGCGTATCGAGCCGGACCAGTATTGTTGTAAATTCAGCACGTCATGATGCTTTTTTTTTACATTCCGCCAAGCTGGCTAATTAGCGAAGATTTCTTAATCAACTTTTAAAATAATAACTCTATAAAAAAAGTTCCATGGAGAAGCTGCAGCGCTTGTTAACAAGCGTCGTAATATTTAATCTATGCTAATACTAGGGCTCTGTCTCATTTTCTTTCTGCCCTTTTTTAAAGGGCGCGATATTAAAAAAAAAACGCTTGCAGTAAGTTGCGCAAGGCTTGAAACGTAGATTCTGAAGTCTGATCTCGTTGCTTCTAAATTGTTGCTAGGCTTTAGCTATGTGATGCTGGGTTGTTTCTACGTTGATTCTGCGGCGCTTCTATATCTCAAAGCTGCAATGGGTTCTTCGCATGAAGGGCTTCAGTTCTCTCATTTGACATAACCGCTCAACTTAGCTAATCAGAAATAATTTAACACTCTTAATTACTGTCCCAAATGATGTCTTTCACCATCTTAAAATGCCTGCGGCTGCAGAAGGAGTAATTGCGATGTCATCGAACAAATATCGCATTTCCCTGGTTTTTTAGAACTTCGGACACATTTTTCCAAACACCCGGTAGATGCAAAGCCCGAAACAAATTCGGAAACATAACGAGCGACCTAACCCGCCAAAGTTGTCATTGATTTCTTTGATCTTCCTGTTTTCTCTCCATATTCCAAAATGAAGCGTACGAAATAATTTTGTGTGTGCTAAATCAAAATTGTCTGATAGATAAATTTCGCATACCTTTAAAACTCAGGCTTTTTACTCTAGAGTTGCTTGCGTAGCGTTCTCGTTTCGGAATGAAAAACTTGGAATACAAAGAAACTTATCCTTTGCTTGATGGCCTCATTAAGCGGCGAAGTCTGAGATAACTGCTGTCAGGAAGACCAAACAATGAGGTGTTGTTTTGTTTTGTCTTTTTCTTTTATTTTTTTTTTTCACAACGCTGTACAGGCAAGGCGACGAGTCATCGGAACAACTGAAGACGTCCGCCGGCGTGACACAATTTATTAAGCTTTGGAAAAATAACGTGAGACACCATGGTCTCACTTTTGTCAGTGGCACATACGGCATGTTGAACGCGCTTGCACGATTCAACCTCAACATCCTGGGCGTAAGTTACCTCCGCTGCCACCCAGATATTTATCTCAAACTTCACCTAATAAAATACTCATTATGTTACCTTTCCAGTAACAGTTTCTCAGCCATTAGCCGCAGCTCTTCAACTAGATACCAACAAGCCCTAAACCTTGTACTATTCTCCTATACACTGAATAATCCGAATACGCCCTTTTTACCACTCACTATTGCTCGTTTTTGCAACGTGGTACTGTTTGATCAGTGAAAATTCCTGAAAGCTGTAGTGTAGTTCAGCTTTCCTATAAATATGCATCTTATTCATATGACGTTCTTACCGAAAGTTCTTTTTGTGGTTTTGTGCTTTTTATTACTCTTTTTGTACACTGTGTGCTTTGTGTAAAGATTTAATGCCTACGAGGGTTAACTTTTTATCCGTCCCTGCCATTGGTGTAGCCAGGGGGTGTTGGGGGTTCAAGTCTCCGCCCCCCTCGAAGTTTTTCAATCGTGCATGTGTAATTAGACACGCACATAGACTCACGCACGAACATACATAGAGGATAGTTGAAACCCTTCCTCCTCCCCGAAAAAAATTCATGCTACGCCCCTGATCGCTTCTGTGTCTCGATATCGCTGTAGTATGAATAAATAAGTAAAATATTATTTAAAACCTATGAACACTTTCAGTGGGAAAGCACTTGGTCAATTACAATGGAGGTTCGAGTTCTTTATTGTACATTTGCACATAATTGCTTAATGTTGGCAAATGTATGTCATAGAGAGAATGCAATATTACTATAGGGGAAAATTTGCAAATAATAATGATACAAAGAGGCCATGAAGTCAAGAATTTTTCAAATCCCAAAACATAAGGAACATACGCGTATTTCCGTGATATGATCAATGAGGAACAATTAAGGCCGGAAGTTTTCGTTTAGCGCCTCTCTGTAAGAACACGTACCTTTAACGTATAAATACGGGCTTACGCTAACTAAAATTCTTTGTCAGTCAACATATTACCGTGAGTTTGCTAATAACTAACACGTTTCGGTCCTTCCTCAGCGCTTCAAGTCCCTCCAGGTTGCCGCAAACTCAATGACCGGCCAAAGGGGCCACCGCCGCTACGTGCTCTTGGGGATACAAGCGTGGTTCGCGAACTTTTCAGCCGAAAAAGTTGCCCTCGCTGCTGTCCTCAAGAAGATTTCCACGTGAGTAGTTCTTCACCATTAAGATGTACTCGGTGGAACCTACCGTAGCAAGGTCGACAGCTAGGCTGGATGGGTCCCATATTGGAGCGAATAGGGCGAATAACATCTGATTATATGTTGTCAATCTTATGTGCTGGTTGAATTGCGTATTGGTTGGTAGAGAGAAGCTACTTTACACTATCAACTGTGCGCTTGGAATACGTACTTAACAAGCTGAGTTGAAAAGGTTCGCTATTTAGGACCACCGGTGAATACCTCAGTGGCCTTTAATTTGGCAACGACGTTGTCCCGTATAGCCGCGATGGGGATTTTCTACAACAACGAAGGCTTAAGGCTTGAATCGGTGAAGACTGAATGGGCTTAGGGACTATTACGTCATTTATAAGGTAAAGTTTAATAACGTACCACGGGAAATATTTAAATGTTTTACATTAGCGTAGCCTACCGCTTTTGAAAAAGGAGATGGTACAGCAGGAAATGGGGGCAAGCTCAGTAAAGAACTGACGCCAGACAAGGCTATAGGTAGAGCCAGTTAGGAGCGCCCTTAGTTCTGCATTGATTACGGTTGTTCCGATTATAATGATGGTGATCAAGATCTGGCGTCATTTCAGGTCGCAGCCGGTGAACCTGCTCGTCCTGTACACCCACATATGGCACTGGCCGACCACGCAGTGCATTGTGTCCGGGCCGACCATACTGAGCAACAACTTGCACGTGCCCCTCCCCGCTATGGTGAGTTCATAAAAACTGGGACAGCTCCACTTCGCGAACACTGTCGAAACAGCAAAGCTGACTCCCCCCTTCGTCAGGCTCACCCTCACCCATATTTGTGCGCCTCTCATGGGTCCACCCTTTCCACCGAGCCTCGCCCTCGCCCATCTTGACGCGGCGCAGCTTTTCCTCTCCTACAGAGTCCCACTCTCGCCCCGTTGCAAGACCCCATGACCAGTGCTACGCCAACGAAGAGGAACCCTCGACTAAGAAAAGCTTCATTTTTAAAAAGTGGGAGGAGGCTAGCGTGTCTACGCATAAGTAGCGTTACCTATTGTACACACTTTTTCGATCTTTTGCTGCCCTATGTGCGCATTATTTCCTGCGTGTGCGTTCGTCCGAACATCTAAACAATGAGATCACGTGATAACGTCGTGGAGACGACATTAATATACTGACGAAGTCAGGTCACACTGACAAAGGCTGGTGGGCCAACTTTAGGCAGTGTGACCTGACGAAGGCTAGCCACGATGTAATAGTGAGCAATTACTACACTGGTAAATGTGAACACTGCGTCAACAACGCCTAATGCGAGCCTAGAAGCCACCTGCCATATAATAGTTCAGATTATTGGCCATTATAAACAACAAATAGCCTAAAGTCATGTCATTCTAAACGTGGTTTCGAGCTCCGCATTGTGCAATGTGCCCGGCATGCTGGAGCGGGCATCGTTCCTAACTGCTGTTTCTCGAGACCGAAAGCAACAGAACTTTTTGTCATATACGGTATATATACACATTCCTCAACTACGCCCGAATATCTATGCGGGCACCCGCACTACACGTGTGATTTACAGCGCGGCTGAGATGAAGGCAAGTTTTCGTTCACTTGAAACTGAGAAAGTATTGCGCAGACAGCGTCACAAATTGAAAATTGTTCAGAAGGCGTACATTTTCAACGTATTGCCGGTGATATGCGTGTAGGCAGTCTTTAATTAAGGTTGTTGACGTGTGCCAGCTGCGAAAAGTCTACATTTTATAAACTTACCCTGTGTGCGCGACTAGCAATCCCTGTCTAAATCGTTCTACATAGCGAGAACCTATAACACACTGAGTAAATATGGATCCTAACTTGAAGACACACCCGCCTCAGTGGTTATGGAGCTCGACTGCTGACCCGCAAGTCGTGGGATTTGTATTTTTTTGTATTTCACGGGCATCTGCAATAAGCATAAATACACTAATAATTAACCGATATAAAGTTAAGAACTGTTTTATCGGACGTTTTGCAAACCGATCTACAATTTTCCCCGTATAATTTTTGGCTAGCTTCATTGCTTCAAAAGTTTGTGAATTAATCATGGCCAATTAGGCAATCAGGCGGAAAACGAAAAAAATTCCCCATCTCCCGCTAAAGGGAACCATGTGTGGATGCGAAGCAGCGGGGAGATAATTAGCTTGAGCGGGAGGAACTTCGCCGCTCTCATTTCACGGCAGTGGTCCGGGCGCTCATCGCGGCGCTGCGCAGGAGAGAGAATGAGGCGCGCTCCGTCATTTTCATACCGCGGAACTACCGTGGCGCCCCCCAGCGGAGTATGCAGCTGTCACACCACCTGTCGTTCGCGTCGCTCCGTAGAGGATTCCTAGAGGAAAGGACACGGGGGACCGTAGGAGAGGGGACGTGCATGCGCTGTGGGGGGTGTGGGACGCGTGAGCCGCTCCGTAGAGTAGATGATTCCAAGAGGAGAGAGGGGGGAGAGGACGCGCATGCGCTGTGGGGATGTGGGACGCCGGAGCCGCTCCGTAGAGTAGAGTATTCCTAGAGGAGAGAGGACACGCAAGCGCCGCTCCGTAGAGTAGAGGAAGGGGGTGAGCGTAGGAGAGCACAGGGTAGGGGACGCGCATGCGCTGTGGGGGTGTGAGACGCGGGGGGCCGCTCCGTAGAGTAGACGACTCCTAGAGGAGAGAAAGGGGGTGAGCGTAGGAGAGAGAGGGGGGAGGGCACGCGCATGCGCTGTGGGACGCGGGAAGGAGGGACGGACTAAGCCCCCTCCAAACACATGCAAGCAAGATTAAGGAATGGGGTCAACCTGGGCGACAGACACCACCTGCCTAGCCATTGCTAAGCAGCCTCTCTGTGCTCTCGGCCATGACTCAAGGAATGGGGTCAACCTGGGCGACAAACACCACCTGCCTAGCCATTGCTAAGCAGCCTCTCTGTGCTCTCGGCCATGACTCTGATGACTGTGTTAGGGTTGACGGCCTTCATATTACTACAGTGTTCTGGTTCGCATAATGGGTGCTTCTCTACTTCATGAAAGTGGCCGGACGCGGGACGGGGGACGGGGGGACGCGGGACGCGGGACGCCGGACGGACAGAGCCCCCGAGCATACGATGCTTCGCATCTAAAATAGTGTGACTTACTCCAGACGATACTAGGCAACATGCATTTGGTCACATCGTCATAAAATGCGTCGACATATTTTTCAACCCTGGCTAAAGATAGCTGGGGCACCATGTCGCATAAACTGTCTGGTATGCGACATGGGGGCACCATGTCGCATACCCCATTTCGCATAAACTTAACAAGGTATTGAAAATTATGCGTCAGCGTCTTGGATCGATCAAACAGCGTGTGCCGTAGCAGCTCGTACGGAGAGAATAACGGTTTCTCCTGTATAATGTACCAAGTGTCTATGAAAGCTTCCGTTCTGCTAGATTGGCACAATGTTGTCATGAATGAGAAAAAGAAATTATGTCGTTGCCATTAACGCCTCAATATACAGCATGTGTATTGTTCGTTTATATTGTTCTTCAGGTGTACTTTGCTTTTGCCGTCTTGTATGCCACAGGGAACTTGGGGATTGAGGGCTTGTCAAGCTGTTTTATTACAGCTTTTCTTCCCCGTCCCGACAACTTACTGCGTAACTTTATGTGGTAAATACTCGGACTGAAGCCCAAAATTTTCAAGAAACACATTGTGTTGCTGGCATGACACACATTATCACCCATGTCTTAATTCCAATTCAGGACACGACCATGGAGTTGGTGAACGCGGCGGGGACGCCCAAATACGTGACCGTGCTGTTGTCGCTGAGCGCGATAGTGTCCCGTTTCATAATGGATTCCGGTTGGGAAAATGCGGCGATGTACGGGAGCCAGTGCGTCGACCGTGAAGCCGTGCCTTATTCAAACGTGAGTAATGACATTGTGTGGCTGTTATAGTGGCTGTGAAAAATCCTTGGAACACGGGGTGTGGCTAGAGCCAACGTTTCGACAAGTGGCCTCGTCTTATTCACAAGTGTTCAGGCAAGTGTCTTGCTGTCGCTTTGAAGAAGACCACTTGTTGAAACTTTTCCCTCGCTTCAAGCTTCCCTCTTCCCCTGAACAGTTCTACCTTATAGTGGTTGCACCGTCTATACGTCCCCACAGTCCTACTTTCAGCGAGCTTGACTTTACTTTCAGTGCCCTGAATTGGTGCAAGGTTTACGCGCTCGCAGGCATATGGCAGCTATTTGTTAAGGGAGTGGGATTTACATGAAGAAGAGTCGATTTGATAGCGCTTTTTATGGATCGATTATGGCTTGGATGCAAGGGTAGTATTCGGAAACTTTCTTCTCGTACAGGGAAACCTGGTGGCCCGCAGAAATAACGTGACTTCGTTTGAGCTACTTTATGTACGAGGGTAACGCGGATGTTAAGGTATTTCAACAAATTAAGAGGACAGACAGATGGAAACAACTACCCAGCAGTCATGCTGTAACCTCACTTGTTGCTATTGCATCGTATGGTTGTTGTCAATATGTAACAAAACTACGATCACATAGCACGAGACGTGAAATAAGATATCCTACTGTTCTCTGTTTCTTCCTATAACAGCCAAAAGCTAATATTTGTTTAACACTGTGCGCGTATGAGAACATTAAGCCGCCTATTTTGTTTACACTGAGCTTCATATACCTGATATAAAAAGGAAGGATTTATTTAATTTCTATTGCATCTAGTTTAGCAGCAGGGGAATTATGGGTTTCATTACTATTCTGCTCTTTAGAACACATTTCTCATGATGAGACATTCTAGAATGGGCAAGAGTCATTTTCGGTGCCATTTTTTGGCGCATAACAGGTCTGCGGTGGAACCAACGTCTTGAATCCAGGCATAGCACCGGAAGCCAGCGTGGCCATTGCACACGTCTACACGGAGGACGGAGTGACTCTGGCCACCTACGAAACAGCGGACACCATTAAGTCGAAGGTGATGAAAACTTATGTTTAGCGGCTTCTCGAAGCCGCTAGCAAACGCAGTTTCTGTCTTCAAAACCAAAATTGCCTGCTACATGAACCTAGACGAATACCTAAGCAGTCCGAACTTAGACGAATACCTAAAATCCCTAAAAGGTCCCACGAGGACAGGGGCTACTTGCTACTATCGGATTTTGTTTATTGCCGAATTTATATACAGTGAAGTTACAGGTAAAAGACAAAAAAGAATAAAGACAAGCTCAAAAACAACAGAAACAAAAACCAAAAAAATAAAAAAGCCATCCCTCCGCGTGCTCCAGTGATCTCTAAAAAGAATAATTCTTTTTTTTTAAGAATGCAATGGAATGCGACAGTGCAATGTTGCTTTCCTGATAAAGCAACGCTTTTTGTTAACAATAAAATGTAGCGCTTGCTAATGTGTGTATCTTTCCTCTTGCCTTCGTTAAGTTCGCTCTGCTATGGCCTCGAACAATAGAATTTTTAACATTTTTATGGGTGTGTAAAGCACGTTTGATTATTCCACGCCTAAACAGCCTCAGGAGGTTTAAGAGGAAATATCGAATCGTAGGTACACATAAATCTATTTTTGTTTATTATAAAATTATCACTCCAAGTAACGTTGATGATGTCTGCCAACAGGCTATGGTAAAATGGAAAGAATGTAATAAGAGCGGCTACGCCATACTATGCCCACTACGCCATAATTCTTCCTTTTGCGAATTGGCGAAGTACCCACGACGCGTCCGTAAGGTGCCACGAGCACCTGCGCAGCTGCGCACTTTGTGATGGGTGGGCAGCTTTAAACCACTCACTCGTTGTGCAAATCACTTGTTTTGACGCCTGGTCCGCTTCTACGCTTCTTCCACGCAATATTAGATGCGTTAAGAAGACTCCTCCCACTACGTGACTTTCTTATAGTGTTTTTTCACGAATGTGTTTCAAGCACTGCCATCGCTACGATGTGTTACATATGCGCGCAGTATCCCAACTATTCTTCTAGTGCTGCCATCTATGCGTCGCCTTCGAACTAAATAACAGCTAGCGCCACCTACGTTGCGCTTCCAAATCTGTATCTGGAGAATAAACAGTTCCACTTCTGCTCTCGACTGGGCTGGTCCCTGTATCCAACGCGGGCCAACAACCACACAACATAACACGAGCTGAAAACACTGGCTTGCCAAGAAGAAGACCTGCGTTTGATTCTCACTGGAACCGAACGTTTTATTATTCATTTATTCCGCATCTATCTCGAATTCTGGCTCACAACCCACATCGCCGATACTGACACCCGAATTTCCGCGAAACGAACTCTCTTTAACGCGATAGCGTTGAGAAGTTTCTCTGTTCGGTGTGCAGGTCGACTACGCCTACCGGTACCTGGGGCGCAGGAACTTCGGCTGGGCCAATTCACTATCTCATCGGTGGCATGCTGAACGATTCCTGCCCCCAGCTTGGCATGGACGGAGAGGACGTCGTCGCAACGGCCGTTCTGCAGACTAAGAAGTCCTGGAGATGGTGGCGCTGGCTGTTCCCGCTTTGACTGGGCCACCCCCTCCATATCGAGCAATATGTCTTTCATACGTCGATCATAATACGAAATACATTTCGCATCGTCGCCCTAGACATCCACCTCGTGGCGTCGCCATGCGTTTCTTTTTCGTGTGGTTACTGACCACGCGTTCAATGAACGTCTGAGCTTTGTAAAGAAGCCCATCACTACTAAAATGCCTTTTAAGTAGCCGCGACTCTTATGGGCATCAATGCGGTTCTTTTGTATTTATAACAAAAGCCACGTGAGGCACCTGTATACTTCAGTGAAAGTGTTCCTCAAACGTGGTATAGGTGATCATGTGCTTTGTCTGCGATTGAGTGCAAATATCAATGCGCTTTCGTTCGCCTGTAAGGGTGTGCAATATTGCGAAACTTGGTATGGGGTGCCTTCTTGCTCTAATGCGAAAAAACTTCACCTCGGCTTCCTTAAAATACATTAGTTCGCAGCATGCATTGAACCCGCGGCCTTGAGCGGGCCAGCGCAGCGCCATATCCATTAAGATACACAAGGGGGGGTCAAGCCCCCCCTTTTTTTGTGTGTGTGTGTGTGATGGGAATGACAGAGGAGGAGGATGTCGTAAATGAAAACAAAAGCGGAAAAATAAGAAAACATTCGGTACAATCAGGTTACGACTCACGTACCGCTTCACTCCGAGGAAGGAATAACAGTAGAGCCCTAGGCAACAAACACATCACCAGCAGGTCCACAAATCGCAACAAAAATTTGCGCCGTGACTTTTCACTCATACCTTTTTACGATAAGGCATTAGCAGGAGGAGGAGGAGGAGGAGAAAATTGTCCGTCCGAGTGCCACCCACCAAACACCATACAGCTTCCTCACATTTCATCTATTAGAAACAAGCTGCGCATTATCTGAATTTCGTCCAGCCCACACATTATACTGTTCATAATTCTACCCGGTACGATGGATGAACTTCAAAAGGAGCCCGAGCAACTTGTGCATCATATATATCCTGTGTCCTCCCCCAGTGCCACTTGCACTTGAGGGATGAAGCCATCTCACGTCTTAGTCCGCTTAATGTTTGACGTCCTGCGTCTAATTCAAAACACTTTTAACACGTAATATCTAATGTCACCAATGCCATGACGGTGCACAAAAGACGTTGAGATGCCAAGTAGTCTTGCATCGCAACGCTAGAATTTACGATGCAGTGCGATGTGATGAAAAAGGGCGGCAGCGGTTTTTTAAACTCTCTTAACGATTCTTACGCTCCAGCTTCTCAAGCCGACTAATATGCGTCCTCGGGAACAAGCTGCCCTCAAAAAACACTCATGTTGACCCGGTTCAATTTTAAGGTGGCCCATTTACTTATTAAGAATTTGCAGCTAATGTATTAATCATTTTGTCGTTGTTGAAAAACCAGTCTTCGCATGAGTACCCCAGTTTCTAAAGGGTTCCGGAATTTCGAACTTAAGCTAACAGACTGGTGACGTACCACAGCAGACTGAGACACTATAAGCGACAAAGAGAAGCATACCCACCACAACACAAAGCGGATAGACCTCAAGAAACAGATTCGAGACGATTGCAAAACAGAACCTTCCGAAACCCAGCACACTTAAACAGGGTAAATTTCACACAATACTTAGGAGCGAGTTGTGAGCTCTGCAAGCACGAACACGCACACTTGGCACATATCTTACGGCAAATGCACAGAGATGAGAGAATATATAATGAGCACAACATCGGGCCGGACCTTCTCGAGGAGCGATGGCTAAGCGATCTGACTAACTCAGGCTTTACAAGAGCGACTGTGGGCAATCCAATGGGCCCGGGCAGAGGTTGAAAGGCTATGCCTCACCGCACATAATACCCGGATGCCTTGAGCCCGGGCCGGCAAACCCTGCAGGTACTTTTCGTGAATAAAGCTTTTTCCGTCCGTCAATAATAGAGGACAGCGTTGATCACTTAATCTGTTATTCAAACAGCGTCCGGTTTGACCGATATAACACTTCCCACAGGACAAGGCGGCACAATAAACTACCCTCTCTCCACACTGGACTGGACCTTTCCCAGTGTTTTACTTCCGTATCACTCCATCTTTTGGATGTCACCCTCAACTCTCCATTTGAACTGCTGCGCAGATGCGAGCCTAACTTACTTCTGCCGGAAAACAGGGTCCATGCATGACAGACATCACACTGAGTCAGTGAGCTATCGATATTTCACTGTTGGTGGCTGTCTTCTAAAAATACGCTTAGTTTCCGAGAACAACTGAACCCGACATTTTGTTGGCCTCTTTCGTTCATGGAGAGCAATATCAGTATATCCTTTTTTTGTAATAACCTCAATGAAGTTTCCCTACCTTCAATCTTGCCGGAGAATGCTGCACATACGAACGGGTTTAAACGAGACTCTAAAGTGAGCTAATCAATCAGTTCAGACTGATCAGTTATACTTTGAGAACTCTACTTTCATTAATTTTGTCATCACACGTTTAGCAATGGAAGAGAAAAATCAAAGTTAAGGTTTCATTTTCGAAATTTCTCGCCGATATCTCCACACGTGACGTCACAGACTTCAGAGTGTTTTTTTTTTTTTTCGTATTTTGGCGACATTGGCCCAACTAAATTTACTGAAACATGGTACGTTATATCCAAGGCCAACTCAGGGCACGAGGAACTTAATTTTTGGCCGGTTAGGAACTACGTAGACCATAGCAGACGCCTTCAAAATCTATGACATCACGGTGATTGCTGCTAAAAAATTGCACGGTGGAGCCGCCACTTTCATTTTCTCTTTTTTGCCGTTTTTCTCGCTTACCAAGCGTCGTATCGCGACAAGCCTGGTAGACTTGGTATTGCGAAAAAGTAATTTACTAATAAGAGAAACAGCGTGTTTCTCCTCAGTGCCCCTTTAAGAGCTGTGTGCGCCCATCTCTGTTTCTTGTGCAATTTATTATTTTCCTCGAAGAAAAACATCTGCTCAGATACAGTGTCGAGCGTTGACACCACAGCGGAACACGGCGGAAGGTAGGAGGACGTCCGGAGGACGTCCTTTGCGTCCTCGTCTACAGCGCTTCCAGCTTTTTCTGCCCTCTTCAGTGTTATCTAGAGTTCACGTGTCACCTCTGATTTTTGCCCGACTCACTGCAACCGACAAAGTGCGCTTCATTGCTAGGTTTGGGCGTTAGTCAAAATATTTGCAGGTCGCCCGCGACTGCGCCTTTTTTTTCTTTTTTTTTTTTGCAGCTAAAAGCCATTAGATTCACTTGAATTATTGCGCACGTGATTTTCCCTTCCCCCAATTAATTAAATACGCAGTAGGTAGGTAGGTACTAAACTTTATTAAAAGTCCTGCAGAAGTCATCCCCCAGTTTTCGTTGAGGGAGGACCGCGGGCCGCTCCCATGTCGGGACAAAAAGACCAAGTGCTTTTTTTTTCTCTTTTTTTTACACAATACAGATTTTTTTTTAAAAATGCAGTGGCGGTCAAGCATGTCGTCTTTGCAAACCAACTGTACGCCGACGCGGAAAGGCTTTGACGCACCCAAAGTTGCATTCAGCCCATTAATTAATAAAGGCTAGTTAATTGACTCTTGAAGTATTAACATGATGGCAGTTGTTTATGCGCAAAAAGTTGCAGGACGTGATAATTCATGACATACCCATTTTTTTTTTCGAAATCCTAAATAAACACACGTACATTGATATATTAAGCACAGAAATTTAAGGCCCCCCTATCGAGGCAATATCGACACTGAGCGCCCCGGACGCGCAGATAATGCCGCCACAATGTTTAACGTCAGACCGGAACTTCATGCGACGAACTTTGAAAAAAGGCGCGTCGCAGCAGAACCTATATATAGCATTAGTCTTATTATTACCTCCGCTACTACGAGTATGTCCACTAATACTGAAAAAAAATACATGGAGGAAAAACGCACGGCGGCAAAGAGTGACACGAAAAATAAATTGAAGTAGCTCTCAAGGATCGCTTTAGCTGCGAGGTAAACCGGTATGGTTTCTCGCTCACAGGCAACTCGGGGCAAATCCCACGCCCGATCAACCAAAACACTAGCGGCATTGCTCGTTCGAGTTGGCGCACCGACGATACCTACACACCACGTGCCAACGCGTACGTCAACACAGCGCGCCCTGAGAACCGGAACATCCTTTCGTCGCAAGGTCAAAGTCGCGCGAGACGAGCGATCGACTTCATACCTCTAGGCGCCGGCATTCAGGAACGGTCACCGCCGTCTCTCGTTGTCAAAGATGTCTCGGCTCGCGCTGTTGGTCGTGTTGTTAGTAGCCGCTTTCGTGACAGGTAAGTCTGCCTCGGCAAGCTCATTTCTATGTAGTTGCTCAAGTTAGTATAGGCATTTGTGACTGCGAGCGTGATCTTGCTTACTTTCAAAGTACTCCTGTGGTTAGAAAGGTTACATGCACGTGGCACACAATTCTGTAATACCCCGACGTGCAGATCGCGCACATATCTCAACTTGTTAGCTATAATCATAGAAGCGTGCGGCACGTTAGCGGTTTCAATGAAGCGCGCACTTTGTATCAAGAAGTATATCGTTGTTGAAACCATATTAGCGAATTCCTCGTCTTTGGTGGCCAATCTACATCTAAGATGATTAAATAAGCGAGTGTATTTTGGCATGCACGTAGAAAATTCCGCTTCGGCTGCTCTAAAATTCTGTGGTTTTTAGACAAAACGAACAAATTACATGTAAAAATTAATTACGTGCTTTAAAAGAAGAAACTATTCGTGCGAATTCTGTTGACCTGAAGAGCCTTTATTCACTATTTTGTTCGGCAAAAAAAAGCACACTTTTTTCCATATTGCTGTACAATGTTTATATGATTGCTACCATTTCGAATGTATCTTCTACTTCAGTATTATCTCCTTTGTTTTACGGCTTTTTAAAGGAAAGAAAAAAAGGCTTCTTCTTCCTGCTACACGAAAGTTACAAGCATAGTTTCTTTGAACATGTATGGTCAACTATAAACCGTCAACCAAAATGCAACTCTGCCCTAAATGAACCACACTGCATGAAGGGAACGTGACTGGCAGGCATGGCTCTCTTTTGGTGTTGATATGCACTGCCTGAAATACTATCCTTGGCAATACTATCTGATACTCCTGCGTGGCTGGGACCATCATACGTTTAATGAAACGTCAAAACTTACGAAGTTAAGGAGAAGGAGGAGGAGTAGAAAATGAGAAAGGGAGAGGGCAGGGGTGTTAACCAGGAAAGCTTCCGGTAGTAACAAACGAGGCAGGTAGAATAGCAATGTTCGCTTATCGTTTCATGCAAACATAACTATAGCACGACGGGGAGTGATGCAAGCAATTAGACAGCCGAATCACCGTTCAATTCACGTCATAAAGTAGGTGTCGCGGTTTCCTGCTACATTGTTATTTATTTATGTATTTTATTTTATTGAGCTGCTGCCTGTTGTCTCCCATGATCTGCATCTTTCCAGTAACAATATTTGTAGGCTTAAAGGAGCACTGAAAGAAAATTTCGAAGGCGAGATAATGAGTGAGATATATTTATGTGGAGACATACACAACGTCTACGAAATATTAAGGGCAAATATAGCCTAGAACATATTTAAAATCCATTTTAAAGTGCATGCCACGTGACTGATCGAGATGCTGAGCACCTCGCGACGCCGACATCAACGCGGTGTCAGCGTAAACAAACGCACGTCACGAGTTTGCGTTGGATGGTCAGTGCGGCGCCCGCTCGCGCCCTCTCACGCGCGCAGCGCCCACGTCACAGTTTTGCTTTGTCACGCGACCGGCTGTGTTAACCTAGCCACTGGAACTGCTCCTGCCTAGCTCGGTGTTCTTTGAAACCGAAACTGCGACTGGGCGCTCTAGAAACGTCTCTAAATAAATAACCATTGCGCACTCGCGCAAACTAGGTTTCCAGCCGTGATAAGTGGGTCGTAAGCTACCTATTACAACAAAAAACAAGGAACAAAACTTTTGTGTCAGTGTTCCTTTAAATAGCACGGTTACGATGGTGTTGCATGCACTTAACACAAATACATGCAACGTTTCGTCTGTGCCCAACCTCCAACTTTTTACAGCGAAAGCTGTTATGAGATCACAACAAGGGTCGTTTCTGCGCCGTAGTTGTCCGCCGCCGCCGCCGCCGCCGCCGGTATCCATAACCAATATCGCACGAAATAAGAAAAAAACTAAATAAATAAAAAAACCACCTGTGACAGAATGGGAATCGAACCCGGGTCCTCTGCGTGGCAGCCAAGCACTCTACCACTGAGCTACGCCACTGCTTGAAACTGCTGTGCAAACTGATCCTAGGCAGGCTTCATATTGGGTAAGGAATCGCGTTAACCTGTGTTGTAAAGCGTTTTAGAGCAGTAAAGTAAGAACCAAGCGTCACACAATGAGAATTGCGTAACGAGTGGGTCGTTCAATGCTCCAACCCATTACAAAAGCCTGTGGCATGATTCTTCATCGTCGTCAGCCACAGCATCAACAAAGTGCACATAATTCGTTACAAGAGTGTAGCGGGCACCGCGCTTTTCTGAAGAATGACGAAGAATGGCATAGTAGACGCTTCCCCACTACACAAAAATTATGATGATTTATAGCGTAGTGGGTACCATGCAAGTGGGCTTGTAGTAGTTGCTCGAAGAGTGTTTAAAAAAGGCTAAAGGCCGCTCTCCCAGCTTTCGCTGTGGCTGTGCTGCGCCTTCTGCGCAGGCCTGGCGATTTTTTCTTCACCAACCTTCCAACTGTTTATTTTAAAAGCAAAGCAACCCGCAGCAATAGCAGCCACGGTGAAGCGGTTTCTCGTACACAGCGGCTGCACCTTTGGGGTCGTTGAACTCAAAACCCGCAGATCTCTACTGTAATATGTTGCGGCCACAAGTCGTCAGGGTTCTACTTTTCTGTAGTTTTTTTCTCTTGTCTAATGCACTGACCCTATCTCATTTTCCTCCTCCTCTTCGTCGTGCATTAACACACCTTACTTCATTTTGAGGAGCGCGCTTCAGTGAAAACTATTACTTGTTATTGTGTTTGCTGTTTTTATTGTTGTTGTTGAGTAGGATATGCACAACTACCTCAGCTCCCTTACCACCTATAGCAGGTGGTCTTTGTCTAGCTGCAAAGGAGGTTGTAAGAGGGGGCATTCTGAATTCCCGAGAAAATTTATTTATTTTAGTCAGAAAAATTGCGTTTTTTTTACGGCAGAACAAAATATCTATAGATTGAGGTGTCATTCGACCTTGTTTGTCCGAACGCAGCCGCAGAGTGCGTACTTCACCAACAGTTTATCGCACAATAAAAAAAAAAGTGAGTGTCTCGCGAAATTTACCTCTATACTTCTTTTATATGTTAATCAGAAGTTTTAGTGGACAAATATATAAATAACTCACTGAACGTACAAAGTTCCCACATGGAGTCAATAGAGTCAAAGCCAGTTAC
>JALIZH010019779.1:0-5000 GCA_030522465.1 Rhipicephalus appendiculatus | reverse complement strand
ATGACACGCCGACAAGCCGAGATCCTAAATTGCTTCGCCTCTAAAAATGCCTCCTTACGTATCAGTGAACGCTACACGCACAATAACGACCTCCACTGATAATACGTCAGAACGTGTAGCGACCCATTGGTGCCTACATAACCCCGTTCTTTTCACAATAGCCGCCGTGGCGTGATGCGGTGTAGTGGTTAGCGTACGCGCTTGCTGGTTGAATGTTCGCGAGTTCGAGTCCCCGTGTGTTGTGAATTTTTTCTGTGATTTACTTACTTCTGAATGTAATATGTGTACATAGATTACGTATGTCATAAAATGTGTGTCTAATTTTCCCCGCTTCATCCACCGTCTATAGCTAGAACTCGTCCGTAGCTGGGACACACCGTAGCTAGTACATGGTCACGCGGAACGAGGAGATCTCTATAGCCGGCCTTGTAACTATAGCCGGGATTCGAGAGGAAAAATCTCCGGCCTAGTTGAGTTCCGCCTGTGAGATGAGCCGCTTAGACAGCTACTATACCGCGGGACGCATGCGGGCGGCGCCGCCTACAGGCTGTGCCGGCTAAACAAACATTCTATGGGCGTTAGATTTTTCGTCTCGTTTCCGGACTGGCACTTTAAGTAGAACACTAGAAGAGTGTATGAGCGAAAAAAGAGAAGCGTACCCACCACCACACAAAGAACTAGACAAATCACAAGAAACAGATTGGAGAAGATCGCGAACCGCGCAGTCCTGCACGCAATCTTACTTTCCGAAATTTCAGACAACACCTAGAAGCGAGCTGAAAGCTCTGCAAGCACGAACACGTGGACATGGCACGTACCTTACGGAAAATGCGCAGAGATCAGCGTAATATATTGTCACGGGGTCGTAACGTTGACGATGGCAGCAGGCAGCATGTTCAATGCGAAAGTCTTTATTTGGGCGAACCTGCGCCCGGGAAATCAAAACTCAAACTGCAGCAGTACACACTGTACAGCCGACCATTTTTTTAATCTGAACACGCGAGCATCGACCGCCGAGTCTGTAAGTGCCTGTTCCGGGCGTACTGGTGTCCGGTTCCCGGAACAGACTAGGCAGAAGACAGCTGCACAGGACTGTTCGTTGCAGGCATGCACGTATTCTCGTTCATTTCGCCGCTGTGCTCTGTTAAACGCAGCTTATCGACTGGGCGGTCGACGCTCGCGCGTTCAGGTTAAAAAAATGGGCGGCTGTACACTGATAGCGACGTACGGAGCGTCGGTCGTCGATGAACTGTCAAGCGGTAAAGCGCGCCGGCTTTTATACATGCGCTATCGAAGATTCCAGCGACATCGCTGGTGGCCGCGTAAGCTCTGGACTATTGGTGTCCTGCGCGCAATCTTAACGGAATGATCTTGAACAGGCGCGAAGATTCTGGAACATTGCGGTGTGGTCTGCGCCGAGCGTTGCAAACCGTCTTTGAGGCTGAAATCTGAATACAAGTGTGACATTATAGAGGGGACAACATAGGGCCGGACCCGCTCGAGGAGCGATGGCTATGCGATCGGACTAACTCAGGTTTAAACGACCGACTGTGGTGAATCCAGCGGGACCGGGTAGCGGTGGAAAGGCTATGCTTCACCGCACATAATGCCCGGATGCCCTGAGCCCGGGCCAGCAAATCCTGCAGGTGCTTTGCGTGAATAAAGCTTTTTCCGTCCTTCAGTACAAGAGGACAGCGTTGATCACTTAATCGGTTATTCAAATACCGTCAGGTTTGACTAATACAACACTTCCCACAGAACAAGGCGGCACGATAAACTATACCCCCCTTTCCGCACTCGACTGTCCTGTCCCAGTGTTTTACTTCCCAATTGCTCCATCTTTTGGTGTCACCCGAAACTCTCCTTTGAACTGCTGCGCTGATGCGAGCTAACTTCTAGCGAAACACAGGCTCATGCATGACAGAGATCCCACCTAGTCAGTGAGCTACCGGTATTTCTCTGTTAGTGTCTGTCTTCTAAAAATACGTTTAGTTTCCAAAAACAACCGAAGGTGACATTTCGTTGTCATCTTTCGTGTATGGAGAGCAATTCTCAGTATCCTTCCTTCTAATAATTTCAACAAAGTTTGCTACCTTCAATCTTGTATAGGAATACTGCACATACGAGCGGATTTAAAGGGACTCCATGGTGAACTATTCCATCAGTTTAAACTTTAGACTGAACAATTATACTTTGAAAACTCTACTTTCATTAATTTCACAATCATGTTTGGCAATACAAGAGACAATCGAGGTAAAGGTTTCATTTCGAAATTTCTCGCCAAAATCTTCCCACGTGATGTCATAGACTTCTTTTTTTTTCTATTTTGAAGACATTGGCCCAATGAAATTTCCTGAAACTTGGTACGTTACGTCTCAGGCCCCCCTCAGAGGTCAATTAAATTCATTTTTGCCGATTAGCAACAACGTAGGCCCTAGTAAACACCTTCAAAATCGGTGACGTCAGGCGACTGGTGTAGAAACTTCAGGGTGCCGTCGTCACCTGCATTTTCTTTTTTGCGCTTTGTCTCGCTTACCAAGCGTCGTATTGCGACGAGCCTGGTAAATTTGGTATTGTGAACGAGCAATTTACTAATAAGCGAAAAGGCGTTTTCCTCCTTAGTGTCCCTTTAAGAGTTGTGTACACCGATCTATGTTTCTTGTTCAATTTATTATTTTCCTCGAAAAAAAAAAAAAAAACATGCGCTGAGATACAATGTCGAGCGTCGCCACCACAGCGAAATGTAGGAGGATGTCCGGAGGACGTCCTTCCCGTCCTCGTCTACTGCGCTTCCAGCTTTTCCTGCCCTCTTCGGTCCTATCTATTGTTCACATGTAACCTCTGGTTTTTCCCGATATAGCGCGACCGACAAAGTGTGCTGCGTTGCTAGGTTCGGGCGTTAGTCAAAGTATTTGTAGGTTGCCCGTGATTACGCCTTGTGTTCTGCTTACAAAAGCCGTACGTTAGATTCACTTGAATGATTCTTGGTGCGATTTTCCCTTCTCCCAATTAATAAATACACAGCGTTTCTTTAGACTGTACAGAATTTTTGTAAAAATGCAGTGATGGTCAGGCATGTCGTCTTCGCACCCGAACTCTACGCCGAGGCGGAAATGCTTTGGCTCACCCGAAGTTGTATTGAACTGACTAATTAATAAAGACTAGTTAATTAACTCTAATTATTATCATGAGGGAAATTGTATATATGGAAAAGTTGTAAGACGTGATAATATATGGCATTCCCATTCTTTCGAAGTTATAAAAACGCATACCTTGAGACAATAATCGCCGGAACTGAAGGAGCCGATCGAGGTGATATTGAAAACAAGCCCGCCCGACTCGCAGGAAATGTCGTGACGAACTTCTATAAAAGGCGCGTCCCAACGGAAACTGGTATTGCTCTTATTATTACCTCCACTGCGACAAGTATGTCCCCGAAAACGGCAACGAAAGACCGGGAAGAAACATCCACTCACGTGCTAAGAGTGGCATTATCACTTCCTCCGAAACAATTATGTCCACTGAATACCACGAAGGACATGCAGGAAACACTCACGCCGGCTGAGAATGGTATGAAAAAAGAACTGAAGTTGCTCTCGACGATCGGTTCAGCTATGAAATAAACCCGAATGGTTTCGCGCTCGCTGGCAACGCAGGGCAATTCCCCCGCCCGATCAACCAAAACACTACCGGCAACGTGGGAGAAGCCCACTGCGCGCTAGGGGCGTCTCTCAGGACTCAACAAATTTTCAGGGTCCATCCCCTCTTCCCCCACGCCTCGCCCGAAGGAACCGGACTTAAAATAAAGTTTATTCATTCATTCATCTATCCATCCATCACTCGTTCGAGTTGGCACTACCTCGAGCACCTACCACCACGTGCCAACGCATACGTAAACACAGCGCGCCCAGAAAACCGGGACATCCTTTCCTCGCAAGGTCAAAGTTGCACGCGCGCGAGCGATCGACTTCATACTTCGAGGCGTCGGCACCGAAGAACGGTCAACGTGGTCTCTCGTTGTCAAAGATGTCTCGGTTCGCCGTGTTGGCAGTGTTGTTGGTAGCCACTTTCGTTACAGGTAAGTCTACTTCGGCAACCTCATTTCGATGTAATTATTAACACTAATAGCCATTCGCTCCTACGAGTGTGATCTTGCTTACTTTTAAAGCGCTCCCGGTTAGAAAGCTTAGATGCGCGTGACAGACAGTCCTATAATACTCCGACGTGCAGATCGCGCACATAACTCTGTGGATCTAATGAGCCTTTAAGCACTACCATTAACTATTTCGTTCGGGAAAACAAGCAACCACTTTTTTCATATTGTTGCACAATGCTTATTACTGCTACAATTTCGAATGTATCTTCTACGTCAGTATTGTGTTTATTTTCTGGCTCGTTCAAGGAAAAATGCTTCTTCTTCCTGCTACGCGAAAGTTGCAAGCATAGTTCTTTGATCATGTATGGTGAACTATAAACAGTCAGACAAAATGCAACGCTGACATAACTGAAGCCAAATGAAATAGTTGAAAGTGACCGGCCGGCGTGGTTCCTTTTTGGTGTTGATTGCAAAGCCTACAACACTATCCTTGGCAGCACTGTCTTATACTCCTGGTATACGCTGGGACCATCATACGTTTAATGAGACGTCAAAACATATGAAGTTTAGGGTAGTAACAAATGATTGAGGTATAATATGAATGTTTGCTTATTATTTCATGCAAATATAACAGCTATTGCCCAGCGGAGAACGTTGTACACAATTAGAAAGTCGAATCGCCATTCAATACATATGTCAGAAAGTAGGTGTCGCGTCCTGCTTTTAAAAAAGTTGCTTAATAAAAGTTGCTTTTATCCATTCATTCATAAAGCAGGAGTCAGATTTTTCTCCTATATTTTTATGTTGTTATTTCGATTGAGCTGTTGCCTTTTGCCCCCCATGAACTGCATCTTTCCAGTAACCATATTTGCCGGCTTAAATAGAACTGTTCATGCGTAAAGTT